>DWLO01002555.1:0-12331 GCA_018245335.1 Dalla quadristriga | reverse complement strand
CGAAAACTAAAACAAAATGCAATTCGTTCGTCATGTTGATGACTATTCCAATCAAAATAAAAGTAGAGTTTTGCATTCTATATACTTACCTAATCAATTATAAGTTGCTCTCAAAGATGTAAGTTACAAATAAAAGTACTACGAGTACAACCACAGATTAGATAATAGTTACTTCGTAACTACAATAGCCGATAGCAAAATCAATAGCCAAAGCATTTGAATAACTAGTTAATAGAAACGTAATTATACTGGTCAGGTACGAATGGCACTAACAACGATGCTATGTTGACGTTCCAGCATGCTAACATTACGCGTATGACTTGTCGCATCGTGAACACTGCTTCGGCCGTTGACGTCGATGTATCTAATTATCTTATAGCATGAATATTTCGACCAAAAGGTAAGCAACCTTGTTACATCATACGCACCATAAAAATGGATTATCACTATGGGTGCCTGGGAGCCTCGAAGGCTATTACTACAGGTATATCTGTCTATCTGGGGCAGGACAACACTTCAATTGGGCCTGAGCAGACTATCTATATAAGAGAGTCCGCTTGAACATTTTGTGTCAAATTATCCAACTGCAATATCAACCCAACGTAGACAACATAGATAATATCTGTTTACAGATCTTGACACATTTTGATAGGCACAGTCCTAATTAAACAAACGTAACCGTTTTTTGTTACCTTTAACGGCTTTAACACGATACAGATGACTTTTTACTCCATCCATCTTTTTACTCTATTCATCTATCACTAATTTTGAATATCTAAAAAATTAGGAACCAAAAGAAAATAAGACCCAGCTAAAACTTCAGCTTTGCTTTTTAAAATTCCTGGTTTTAAATTGCCACTTCACTGAGCACACCATACTTAGCTTTAGTAATTGTTCACCATTGGTGAAAACTACAAAGGTTTGATTCCAATGTCGGAAGTCGAAGCAATATTGAATTGAGGTGCAACTTTTTTATGAAATTTAGCTCAGCTTTGATCTGTTATATCACGCCTTGCCTACCACTTCCAAATTTTACTAAATGAAGTGCAGGACTTCTTATATACCTAAAAATTACCAATGTGACAGCTAAAGTTTTGTTGTCACCTTTCCGAGACAGGTCACTCTCTCTTCCCTTAATTTATGTGCATTTTTTGTTACAACGGTCCGCTTTTAAACCATAGTTCACGAAACAGGTTTCTACAAAAAAGCCCACCCCGAGATAATAGTGAAAGTTTATTCAGTTTTTATAGACCGACGGCGACGCCACAAAACTACATTTAAATATGGTTTTTCCCTAAAGCAACTGTTACTTTTAAGGGCGTCATTTCAGAAACTGAAAATAATTGCAACATCAAAAGTAATTTTGCGACACGCTACCTTGCTATGTTGTTGTTGCGTAACTTTAACTATGTAATATTTTGTATCACATCACATAGGATTGGTGTGCTGTTTTAGATAAGGAATTAAGTTTTTTAAGTAGGTTAGAATCTTATCTAAATAATCAATGAACATGAAGTTTTATTTGGTATTTTACATTTATTCATAATCAGATGTCCGTTGTTGTACGCCACCTATCTAAATATCTCGGAGGTTAGTGGGTCAGTCAGTATCCTATAATATGTTCTACCCAATCTATCTCCGACACATACAATTTGTATTCGTACTTGAACTGCGGTGTGGTGCTATGCTCAATGCTCTAATTATCTATTGAGACCAAGACTGCGACACCTAATTACTGTTTTGTTATTGTTTTTGATATTTTAAACAGTGGATTGTGCGACCTTTTAGTTCATTGTCTATATATACCCCTCTGTCTGTGACAGTCAGTTTCAACCGTGGGAATGATTTCGCCAATCGAATTGTTCTATGTGAATAAACATGTTTTATTCAATCAAACAGTCTACGTTTCCAACCATGGACGAATATTGATATTGATGACAGGTTTAGTATTTTAAAAACCTTTAATGTACTGGTTCCAAATAAATTGATCAATCAACTATACAATACCGCATCAGCTAAAGCCTTGACAATGCTTCAAATTAATGCAAGCTACAGCCTTGACAATGCTTCAAATTAATGCAATTCAGGTATCTTGAACGTTTGACGTTGCATTATTATCACTATTCACGCTTATAGGAAATAATACTGTAAGTATCTACGTTGTCATTTTTACGCGAAACTTATAGCCCGAATACAAATCCGTACCAAAATTAGTCGTAAACTATGAGTAGGATTGTTGAGATTTGGTTTTGATTAAATTAGCCAAAGGATGTCGGCGAGGAACAGTGAGGTCGAGAGTCAAGAGGATTAGATCCAATCGGCGCCCTTTGGTATCAGCTGCTTGATGGCACGTGCTCGTCGTAATGTGAGTCATTCAAATGGTAACGTGGTTAATCTGCCGATTGACATTTCACTCACAGCTCGACCTGCCCTTCGCTTTGCAGACTCTTCGAACGATACTGAATGATCGAAAAATGATCAACCAGTTAAATATCACATTTGAGCCTGCGTTCAAAAACGAAATAAGAGAAAATCATTTATACTCATTCCAATTGACTGTTATCTTCATAATGCATTTTGCAGTACGACGTATTGTGTAAGGTTGGCGATCTCCTCAAAACTAATTACAGTTGCCGAATACACTAAATTCCTTAAAAACGCTTTAGATTGATTAACGTGGGCGGATCCGTGTCTCGTGGACTGTATACTGGGATGGTTACGTAATGCTTAAAAAGTCAATGACCAAGTTCGCATTCGCAAAGTGCTAGATTTGATTTTTTCTATTCCTTTCTATTCATATTAGCCACTTGTACAAGTTAAAAAATGGGTATCAGGTGTACGAATGATAGACCGTGATATCATTATCAGGGCAAGTACGTGCCTTTATCAGAAAAGTATGGAATTTATCAAGTGCTATTTATCGATCGAAGGGATAGCGATACAGTTTTACGGAAGGAAACACACGGTATCGAAACAATTGGGTTAGTAAAATAACGGCAAGAAACGATGAGATCGTAAGTTCTCAGGCGATTTAATATGAGAATTGGGTAATTCGTGAATGGATTCCGGCGTAGCGCATTGCAGTGCTTATTGCAGAGTTTAGAAATGTCTATTAAGTAAGTGGAAGTAAATATTAAACGGGCAATCCCCTTCTTTGTGAAATTTTATACACAATTGAAACAAGAGTCCAAATTAATTCAAGGGTGGTCACACATGCGTGCTATTTAAGAGGGCTCAGCTGACAGGTTTTGTAGTAGTTTTATTTACAATGTTGAATTCATTAAGGTATAAAACATATTTTACAGGAAGGAAACATAAAAAGTTGTCATGATGACAAATTTATTTTATTCATATACTTAATATTTAAAAAAAATTGGCTTCCCTGCGCTTTCTTGCCTGTGCTGCCTTGTACCTGTGGTTAACGTTATTATTTTGAAAAAAAAAATCTAATGTCCATTCTTACGCTCTACTAACTACTTTAAAAGCTTTTTCTCTAATTAGAATCCTGTCTGATCTACAAAAAGTCTTAAAAATGATACCAACTACGATGCAAGCTTAATTAATTATACCATCTGCAACAGTTCTATGGTTACAAATTCCTTTTTTTGTTTCGATAGTCATTTTAAAATATCAAACTTGGCTACTAAAATAATACATTGAGCAAAGATTATCTACATTTGAACTTATTTGATAATCATTTGCAAAATGTAAATAGTTCTACAATACTTACTACCACTGATTACGACGTGGTAATCTGTGATTACTACAAATAAAGCAATTCTATTCAAAGGTGATTAAAAATTAATGAAATCAGTAATGTTGGATAAGTAAGTAAGGTAGTACCTACTGTAGTTGAATTTTTGAATCGCCTTCATCTTTAAAAGTTGGTAATTATTCTGGAGATGATCATGAGATGGGATCTGAGCTTCCTAGATGTATCTTCCTGCCTTGAAGTCGAATCGTCAGCCTCGATGTGGAAAATTCAAAGCAGATTCAAATCGGAATGTTTACTAGAACTGTTATATTGTAAGTACAAGCAAAATGAATGGTGACGAACGCCAGGGTAATTAAGATTGACATTTTAAAGCTTAAAAGAGGAAGCGTTATGGAAATAACAGAACGTAAATAAACAAAAACTTAGTGCTTACCACAGCAACCAGTCTACCGCGCACCGTGATGCCCACCATCGGCGCGAACCTGATGGTCACACCGGGTTCCACAACCAGCTCAGCTTCCCTCTCTATCAACAGGTCATCCCGCAACAGGTACGGACTACCCTCCGCCCGCCACACTGTCCGTCCCAGCAGCACTCCACCGACCAACTCGGTCAGATCCAACGTTTTATTTAGCAAGTACGGATCCGTATCACCCACCCTCACCTGCCCATCACTAGCACAAACAAAACACAACACTAGCACTACCGTCCTCCACTTGTACTTCGTGTCGCTGAACTGACTGTGCCGCTTTTGCACCCCCATGTCTTCAAACACCTTACAAAAGACAGTTTTTATAAAAAAATCATTTCACTTTTACTAACGACGATCCTCTGTACCTTTACCACCTATCCAAATATCGCACAGGTACGGTCCTCCTTCGTTGTTTTGTGGCACCACAACACATTTTTCTGTAACTACCTTAATATTATTCAGTATCATAAATAAAAGCAAATGAGTTTTTATTTTGAAACATGCTCTAAAGTAACTAAACAAAGGTGGGGCATTGTAAAATGAGCGAAAATGCGCGCCACAGCGCGACCGTTGCACGAAGTCGTTTGGCCGGTTTGGTGCGTGTAGTTTCCTCCTGCCCTCCCACCTCTCGCCTCATCATACCTATTTGTTTCAAATCAAAAGCCTCCGCCTTCGCCCCTCTACCTCAATCCAACTTGAAATCGTTCACTCATGCTTCCTCCGCCTTTCACTTCTTGTTTTCATTCGCACCGGCGGGAAACTCGTTGTGTATAATCTGTCCTATCACAGATAGTTATTTCTCCTGTAAAATAGGTCACGAAAATTATAACTTATCTGTGGTTCTTTTTATATTTATTATTCTTAAAATTTTAGTAACCACATATTCCTATTATAATTGGTAAGATTTTCTTAGTAAATAATGCATATTTAAATAGAACTTACTGATTTAATGAGAACAAAAGGGTTGCCATAGTAAAGTTTAAAAGTTGGCAGGTTACTGTAAATAAAACTAAGTAATTGTTTATTTTTCGGATAGTCACTGCAATGCAGTCAAATTTTACTGCTTACTGTTTATATACTTTGTGTTCATTGTTATTACTTTACTATGTGTTGTACCTTACAAAATTACAACGGATTATTTAAAAATTACTTAGAATCATGGGGACAATTTTAAAAATAGAAAACAAAGGGTCTATTTACGATAACAATCAATTCAGTAAATTTAAATTGTATTGGTGCAATTCTAAATGCATTTAAAGGCACACCAAAAAAGTATACAGATAATAGATTCTGATATTTTGATTTGACAACTTGATGGCAAAAGGCGGTCTTATTGCTGATAGCTCTCTTCCAGGAAACATTAAGGATAAGGGTGAAGAAAAATAATAGAGAAGAAAGCAGGCGAGCAAATTTCAATAGCATTTGCAGTAAAATGTTTTGAACATTCCCGTTATCTTGTAATCAGTTTAGTACGATTTAGCTAATCTTTAATGTTGTAATTTTTCTATTCATGTGCATTAGCATGCTACGCAGCGATTTGGTGACCGAGGTAAGTATAAACCAGGAAATTTAATTTAAAAAAAAAGTACATTAAATAATTTCTACAAAAATACCATTGCGCATTGGTAATGTGGCAACATTTTGAAAAACTCACTCACTGTTGTCTTTCAGATAGTTTGGTTTCATTCATTCCATTCGTTTGCTCTTTCTTTAGCACCTTCACTCGTTAACATTATTGATCCGTTTTTCATTTTGACTGACAAAATAATTCAATTTAAAGCATTTTGTGTTCTAATAAGTAGTTCTAGTCCTTAAATAAATACTCATCTATATCCAAGACACGTGAGTATCAATATATTTTTTGGTTATCTTGATGTTTTGCCGTACGGTTGGCGTGGCATCGTCAAGCCATGGCGACATCTTGTATTTCATTGTATTTAGCTATTTATGTTTTATGACCGCGTCGTGTTTGGTTTTAGATCTGAATAAATATCACAATGAGTTCGGGAGGCACACGGGTGTACGTCGGCGGGCTAGTGGAAGGCATAAAGAAGGAAGATTTGGAGAGGGAATTTGACAAATACGGCAAATTGAACTCGGTGTGGGTGGCGCTCAATCCGCCGGGCTTCGCGTTTATTGAGTTCGAAAACATGCAGGAGGCTGAGGATGCGTGTAGCGCGATGAACGGTTTCGAGATGTTAGGCGCGACACTAAAAGTAGAGCTGTCTAGAAAGCGGGACGGGCCGCGCCGGGGCGGCGGCAACTTCCGCGGCGGGCGCGGCGGCGGCGGCGGCGGTGGTGGCGGTGGCGGTGGTGGCTACCGCGGCCGGGGGGGCTCTTTTGGGGGCAATAACAGATTCAACTCGTTCGGTGGCGGCGGCGGCGGCCGGCCCTACAACCGCAACGGCCAGAGCAACGGCTACAACGGTGGCGGCGGTGGCGGCAACTTCAGATCTCGATCACCCCTCTCCCGATTTTAAATTTAATTCTAGTTTAAGTTAGGTTTAGTGTTATCGTAATCTGAAGCCTCCTCGTGTTATGTTCAATATCTGCTAATACTGGGGGCTTAATGCTGAGATGAGTTCATTCGTGTCAATGTCCCTCGGAGTTGGAGGTAATGTACCCATTTCTTTACTCTAGATAATTGTTTATATCAATGCCATTAGTAATCTTAACTACTGAACTCTTAACTTGATTAATTGGCTAAAGTTTTACTTGTTAATTATTATGTAGCAGTAGTTGTAGTGGCAATAGTATTAAGTTTGACTACAAAACATGTGTAAACCACAGAATACTAATTTTGTGGTTTACGCTGTCTGAACTTCAGAACAGAAGATTTAACTACAAGGATGTTTTAAATGAGCGAACAGTTATCTGGTATTAAGATAGCCGTGTTACACTGTCTGTATTGAAAATTGATCAAACAGTGGATACTGTTACTGAAGATTGACCACTTGAGATTTGGTTACTAAACTGCCTAACAGTTAACTGCTCCTGAGGTCTTGGTCTTTTGTGTTATCACAAATATACAAGGTTTGTAAGGCTGGTCTGTTTATCAGCGGGCAAAAGTATTACTTTCTAGATTTATTGAAGAATAGTTATATGTGAAAATAATACTCTTTCGGGTATGTATTAATATTTTGTTTCACCACAAGCAAGCCGTGAAGTTCTCTGTGGTCTTAACCTCTAAAACGTTTCCATGTCTTGCAGAGCAGTGAGGTTATATTTTATAACCAGTGACCGAAACCAAAACTAGTGTTTATCTTGTCATGTTGATCCCCTCTGAAATGCGATGAAGACAGGTGATGCGTGTTTCATAATAAAAAAAATAATAAAATCTGTCTTATATAAAAAACTTTAAAAGTCTAACCAACCTCACATGTGCAGTGATGTACTTAGTTTCTCATAAATTCTTGTATGTGCAAATTCCTTATTCTTAATAGGAGGCTGTGAAGGTATGAATTCTTTGTAAATGATTTGATGAATGTATGAAGTGTCAATTTCCATAATTTCTGTCTTAGAGAATAATTTGTAAGTAGACAAGCTTTAAGTTTGGTGTTTGCTTTAGTTTTGAGTTATGTTTTTAACGGGGGCTTATGTGAAAATACATAAATACATTTCATCTTAACAGTATTCATTGAGCCAAGAGTTGTCCCAGCAGGACGATCATAATAAAACAAAAGAAGAGAGAACCAAGTTTGCATGGCTGTCCCGCTGTCAAAATCGTGGAAAAGTATTTGTGTCAACTGCAACACTTAAAATCACAATAAGCATGTTGATCTATCTATTGTAAAAGTAACATAGAGAATAAATTGTCGTGGGACAAAGGAACTCTGACATCCATCATTTTCTGCTTGGTCATAATTCATAGAATCATTATGAAATCTACATAGAAAACTGTTCATTAGGGTGACTATTACAGTACAATTAAAAAGTATTCTTGCACATCAGTGCATAGTTATTATATTTAATTTTAATTTCAATTATTGTGGACTGCAAGATTGTTTTACCGATAATTTATTTTTAACATGGCATCGAGGACAATTATGGCATTAATCCAATAATTGTGATATGACCAGAGGCTAGAAAGTGTCGTACATTGTATTTATTGTTTTTGCAAAATTCATTTTTCATGTTTTAATGAAAGATTCGAGTGAAATATATATAGTTGCATGGAAGTACATTATTTGTTTGTGTTAATATCATTGTTGTCAGAGCTTGTGATCAAATCCAGATATATTGATTGAAAACTGTATGTTTGTGTATATGTTTGCATGGAAGTACTTTATTTGTTTGTGTGGTATAAGCATTGTTTAGTTGTGTAATCAAATCTATTTTCAGGTTATAATTTTTTGTTACAGCTCCTTGGAATAATTTAATCTCGAGTCAGCCTATTGCACCGAGAGCACTCAAGAACAATTCATTTGGACATTTAACATTATACCTTAGCACCCTTGGACTACAATTACCTTAAATATAATAATAAAAAAACAGCGATTATTCCGACGATGTATTTTATTTGATCAAATGTCAAAAGACCAAAGTATTAAGTTAACCTTACATTAATTAAGAAAATTGTTATATATTTTTCTACGAAGGACTGCTAAGACAGGCCATCAGCAATTCCATCTTGTTCAAGAAGTTTTTGCCTTCCATTCTCTCGAGTTTGATCTCTTTGAAGGCACCACCGAGGTTCTCCCACTTCTTGTCCTGAACCAATTCACTGGCGAAGAAATCCTTCCTGGGAGATTGGGCGATGAATACTTGCATGCCAATTGAAGGCTCGCATCTGATTGCAATCATTCTGTCGCCTGAAACAAAAAAAAATGAAATGAAATAAAATTGATATTTAAAAATATGTACTCTTGTTTATATTACACAGCAAATCGTCGAATTTATTCCCATATAATCGACCACGCTGCAGTTGTATAAAAGCTCATAGTTTTTCTTCTAATATATTGAGTTACCTCAACTCTGAATCTCAACATAGAAATGTCTCTAGAGAGCATATACAACAAAGTAGAATTTCATGTAAAAAACCTTCCAAGTTTGTATTGTAATTTGGAAGTAGATTAAATTCGAAGAAACATTTCCTAAGTAATTTATAGTAAACCAGAACATGTTGGGCAAGACCCTTTTGAAATGGGCTACTTTAGTAATTTCATCATTTATTTCATAAACTTTTTTTAAATATTTCATTGTATGTATGTTGACATTTTTGCAACAGGAATGGTAGTTTCCCTAGTGAATATAGGTTGTATTACTCATATTTAGAAGATATCTACACCTGCTCAATCGGCGAGGCCAGCGCTCCACCCCAAGACTACCTTTTTTTTATGTGTAGCAAACTTCACCCACCCGCTGCCGCCCATGACATCTGCGACAATCTACCTCGAATAGGACCGAAAATGGAGCTGGGGATGTTAGTCCAGTTAGTATAACATGTTAATAGCAATGTTAGTTGGTCAGTATTCGTTAGCATAAGGACTGGGGACTGTTAGTGTATGTTAGTCCTGTTAGTCTGTGTTAGTGACATGTATGAATAAGTGGTCATTGCAACCCACCCAAACGTCTAAGTCCATTCAGTTGGTCCCAAGTTACATTTGAGGACTTAAGGATCCCGCGCACTAGTAGCCCCATGTCCATTGGTAGCAAGGTAGAATCTAACTAGCACTATCGTCCAACTAGACTAGGCGACCAACTGCGCGATACAATGAATAGTTTTGTAGAACATCTTTTTTTTTTTGGTAAAGGGGAAATCTTCAATAGATACCCGATCTCTATGGGGGAGAGAACGGGTTGTGAGATTTTTACTCACTAAAACCCCCTCGACAGCCATCGAGCGCATGATGGATGGCTGACCTTTACAGCAATTTAAAAAGAAATGTCATTTATTTATAAAATTTTATTACACCAATAAAAACAATGGTATAAAAGGTGGACTTGATACTAAAAGTATTATCTACCAGTCAACCTTTGACCTTTGTAATGTGAGTAGCAAACGAGCATGCAGTCCCACCAACTGTCGCCCATGAACATTGTGACCAACCTCGAATAAGACAATGCCAGTTAGTAAGTTAGCCCTGTTTAATATGCGGGCGGCGTTGCTTTGAATAACACTTCCACACGCTTTTTCCTGCTTCTGCCCTGATGATGAGGTTCGATGGGGCCTTGGGGGGGGTAGATGGGTTTACCCTTTATAGCACCACCGTATGGAAAGCAAAAGCTGGCACAGTGGGAGTGGCCTCAGGCTGTGCGCGGGACCTACCGTTAGGGGAGGCCAGTAAGCAGGAGGACGCGTTGCCCAGCGGCTCGACGGGCCCGGAGCCCATGTGGGAGCTGCTGGCCAGCAGCTGCCAGCCCATGCAGCGCCCCACCGCCTGCACCGCCGTCATCTGGTGCTGGTATATCTGATACGGCAAAGTGTACAGGTATATTTATGTGCTCAATCATACTTATGATGAACTTTATTACCACCTATACTTATTCAAAACTAGGGAGAACTGACTTCGCCCGCGTACATATCGAAATACAGAAACAGTGAAAGGGGGTCCAGGGGTTCTATAAAACAAATTAACGCGGTACCCTGTACAATCCCTGAAAATTTCATCAAGATCCGTTCAGCGGTTTCGGAGCCTATATTCGAAAAAAAAAACAGCAGACAAAAATTGTTGATTATTACCGTGTCATATAAGTAGCATATTCTATTTGATTATTGACGTTAATTTCAATATCACAGACTCAATTTTTGATTTATTGGTAACATGTAAAAAATACATAATAAAAATATACATAAGGTCAATAAAGAATGAACATAAAAATGCGAACGTTGATCAGTTCTGGATGTTCGTTGCTCAAGCATATCATTCATATGAGAGAAGATAAGGCCCAGGCCTTTTCTTGTCGAAATAAGTCCTATCTATCCCATCCTCACATTGCGTTAAATTGTGGGAACGATAACCTAGTAGGTTAAACATTAATGATAGATTATACGGTATATTTACATACTCAAATGTATTTAAATCATTTGGTAGTAGTAGTACATTTACATTCGATGAATATATTGAAATAACACCGAAATAATTTAACTATAAAAAGCCGCCAAAGCCCGCCATGCTTCATGTAGGAAAGCGTGACACGGATAAGCTTCAGCCAAGCTGACGCTAGGTGGCGCAACATGTACAATCTTTCATTCTTTAAATTCTAAGCGCGGGACCTTCAAAATGATTGTTGATAGTTAGAAAAGTAAAATGCGAACTAGCTTGGTATATAAATTAAATAAAGTGAACAAGTTGAATGTACCGTTTACCAAATGACGACTTAAAATTTGTCTTTGTCTTAGTTTATGATCGAGGATTGTAATAAATCATGTCGAATCAGCTACAGTATGTACACTTATAGGCTGTGTCACAGCCTTGTTCTACGGTTTTCACAAACGCCGACAGGATGATACATACTACACAGTCAGATATACGGGTGATTTTATTGAACGATATTTCTCAGTTATTAGGAGTACGTATTCCTAACAGCCAAACTCGTTGATGGGCGCGGCTTAAATACTTACTATTTCACCATACGATTTGATTCCCTTCCCGCTCTCCGCGTAGGACGGGAATATACAGTGAGATGCAAGATTTATTTTAGCGAAAACAAGCACGCGACAAACTTAGAATAGTCTTGCGAGGAAAAGGTTATTCGCCATGTTTACAAATTATATAATTAAATAAGTTAAAAAGTGAGATAAGCAAAAAATCGTCCTGTAATCTTTTTGAATTACGCCACTTTAAAAAAAAAAGGATAGCCGCGTACACATCTAAAATGGAATAGCAGTGGGTGCAGACCTGGCAGTAGATGAGGTCGCGCAGCTCCTGCAGCTCGTAGGAGAGGTGGCGCACGCGGCCGTCACGGCAGATGCACTTCAGCGTCTTCTCCCCGACGTGCACCACCAGGGAGGTGCGGCACACCGCGTCGTAACTGCGAAACAATAGTTAATTTATTTTTTTAGTTGGTACATTCACACCCTTAATAAAAAAAGTAGATTTTTGGAAAAACGCAAAAAACCATTCTGCAATCTTGTCTGGTGCAAAAACACATTAAAATGAAATTATGTAATATAAATAAGGTATATCTCTTTCATTGTAATG
>DWLO01002554.1:0-12333 GCA_018245335.1 Dalla quadristriga | reverse complement strand
ATATGCCGCGGTATTAGCATTCTATTACGTCTTCATTTAGTTCAATTAAACTTGTAACCAAAATTACTTACGACGCTCATTAGCTAGGAACTGCACCCGTTCGACAGATTTCTAACGATTGTAAAATGGAACTATGTGAAGACGCAATAACGTCCGTTTTAGCACAGAGCGTTTGACGGTATAGAGACGCTATCAAGACTACCAGATTTAGTTCTATGTCGAGTCCGATAGAGGCGCTACTTGTTTCATTCAAATATGTGACCTTCATAAACGCTATCGCTAACGTTCGCTTAAATGGTAAACTCATAATACTGCACAGGCCATCTGCGCAGGTAGACTTATCAGATAGACCGGATCGTGGGTTGCCTACGTGAATTAATTAACGCTGCTATACTGTGGTCACCAACACATTCTGTCGCTCTCGCGATAACCGCCCGTCCAGTTTCCTCTATGATACTGATAAGGTAAAGGAAAAACATTAATGTCACAAAATTTGCTAAATATTTACATTTCGTTAAAGTTTCGCTTCCCGCTCACACATTCTTACACGTACACCAAAAAAAATATACAATGGATAACACAAACAAATACTTAAATTCTAAGGAACAAAGCCGGTCTTATTTTATTTTATTTTGACGACTCCGTGGCGCGTTGCTTAATAAACCTGACTGAGGAGCCGTGGGTCTCGGGTTCGATCCCCGGTCGGGGCAGACATTTATTTGGCTGATAAATATTTGTACTCGGGTTTTGGACGTTAAATTGCGTTGTGTTTTCTGTATGTGCCACCCGCAACACATGGAATCCTAGTGCGGGGGGTGTGAGTGTGTAAGCGTTTATTTATTTAGCGTTTATTTATCGCTAAGCAGCGATTTCTTCCAGACAACCACAAAAATATCTGAACCAAATTTAATCTACACGCATTCCCTAATGGCGAAAACAATTTGTAATATTTCTCGCAATTTTCTCGCCGTGTAATAGGTGTAATAGGAGTCTTGGTTGGCATCGGCATGGGGTGGTATCCCGGCCACGCCAGGCGAACGCCATTCCACGGAAGGGCAGAGGGAATTAGGTCATCGGAATTCTGCCGTCACATACGATAAATTCACTTTTGCAGTCTGCACTGTACGTTTCAGGGCTGGCACAACCGTGTGCGTCAATGCGGCATGCCATGTAATGTAGCATGCGTCGTCTTCTGCCACTTATGTAAACATTTATTATTACTATTAATTTATTGCATACATGTCGCACTTTTAGTGATATACTGGCTTAACTCAAAAACTTAAATTTTTGGGGAAACGCAATAAACTCCTCTGAAATTTTGTCCGGTGCAAAAACACATTAAAATGAAAGAGAGCCACGTTACGCTGTGTCAACAAAGAAGCCGAATTTCGTTGTAATTTCAATTTGAAATCATAAATGACGTTAACAGAAGGTCTAGGGTGGCTGGTAGTAAAAAAAAATTGATTGTCGTCAGAATGAGATGCGCGCAAAGTACAACAACCTCTGGCAGCGGGTCGTGTTCAAGGCGCCTCCCTGGCGGCTGGGCGACGTGCTCCAGTGCCTGCTGAAGCACTGGATCGCCGTCTTCAGCGAGGTGTTTCCGCGCATCGAACACCTCTTCACGGACCTGAAGAGCACACACGCGAGGATCGAGAGCAAAGGTTGGTGTTTCGTGCATCTTTTTAAAGTATTTCGCTACGCGACCGATTTCGCAGTGATGAAATCCGGAGACGAACAAAAGTTAGCGACATAGCACGCAGGGTTAGCAAGCTGAAGTGGCAATGGGGAGGCCACGTCGTTCGAAGGACTGATGATCAATGGGGAAGAAAAGTCCTCGAATGGAGACCACGACTCGCAAAAAGGAGCACTGGCTGCTCTTCGACAAGGTTGACTGTCGTCCTTAAGAAAACTGCGGGAAACCGCTGGATTCAGAGGGCACAGCTGCCAAATTGCGTAACGCAAAGCGATGCGTTAGTATCGCATTCATCGGATTTTTCGTGCAAATTTCAGCTTTAAACTTTCGTGCAAATTTCAGCTTTCGGCGTTGTCGCTTTGCGTTACGCAATTAACTTACAGGACCGGTCGGAGAGGCGTCGATTTGGGGAGGCCTATGACCAGCAGTGGACCACTAAAGGCTGAATGTATTTTGAAGTTATATTGAAGTAAGAACTCCCTCCAATATAGGTAAGGTGCTTGGGGGGGTATGCTGTGCTCCGGAGGTTCTAGCTCAATGTAGCAGTCCTGTTTGAATAAGTCCTATACAAATTGTAATCTCTTCACTGACTGTATTCAACCAATCATCTCTTCGATCCCAACTGACCGTTCCCTAATTTTCTTACAGGTCCGATGACCCTCAGCCAATCAGAGGTGACTAACTTCAAGGAGCTGTGCGTGGACGTGGCTACCAAGTGCCAGATCATTCCGGAGTACATGGAGCTTGCCAAGTTGACCGTGGACCGGCTGGCGCGCCGCGCGAGCGAGACGAACGACGACGAGCAAGCGAGACAGGCGGTCGTGGGCGCGTTCGAGGCGCTGTGGACCGTCATGGCCAGTTACAGGTCAGTTATAGATAATTAAATGAAATGGAATGAAATGAAGTTATTTATTTCGTCATAAGGTACAGGCGGCACACTCGACGAATGTCATGAAACAGTATTTAAATAAGTAATATCTAAATAATATCAAATTACATACCTTAAAATTAGTTACCGATTTGAAATCAGTTTTTTTTTTTAATGAACGCTTACGCTCTCACACCCCCGCACTAGGATTTTCTGTGTTGCGGGTTGTGGGTACACGGAAAACAAGACAATTTATCGTCCAAGACGGGTTGAGGCAGATATTTATTTGGCAGATCTATGTTTGTACCAGAGTACCAAATAAATGTCTGCTCCGGCCGGGGATCGAACCCGGGACCCACGGCTTGTCAGTCAGGATCACTAACCAACGCGCCACGAGTCGTTAAATTTTAGTAAATTGTATAACGTTCATAATTACTTAAGGGTTGCAATCAAAAATATTAAACACTCAAGATTCATAGCGTCGATATAAAATGTAGTTAACATACTAATTAAGTAAGAAGATAATTTTAATATTATGTAAATTTTATATTCTGTATATTTACAAAATGGTATTGAATTGATTTTTAGTCTATTTCTACTCCAGTTTACGCTATTATTATGCAAGTCATTTGTGTTTGGCAAAAATAGGTCTCTGTACATAAAGAATATTAAAAAGCAAATTACCTATTCGAAGCTACCCACTAACCAGCTGCCGAATTGCGTAACGCAAAGCTGGTTTTTACGTGTAAATTTGACCTTTAACGATGCCGACCGACGTCTTTAAAGCTTAAATTTGCACGAAAAATCAGATGAACGCGATATCAACGCATCGTTTCGCGTTACGCAATTAACCCGCAGTTTTGTCTTTATTATAAAATATTAAGTAAAGAAGAAATTAAAAGCCATTATTTTTAACTATTCCATATTGCTTAGCATTTGTATTTACAAAAATCAAAAATTATCATAATATAAAAATAATTCTTCCGTGTTATATTATTCCATTGCGTTATATACTTTTTTGCCCAAAAATGTCCCGCACATGTATTCATGTAGCGTTCGAGTATTAAGTTTTGTATAATTTTTATTTATTAGTGCCGAAAGCAGGTCAGTGATTAGACTGGGATCGGATAGTGTGATAGAAACGTATGTACCATTCTAAAAGTAATTGGAAGTGTAATACTATAATACTATATATTGCTACCGAGACACAAACAATATACATATATTGTTTATGTAAATATATGTATATTATTTGTCTCGGTATTAACCTAGGGTGATTACGATCTGCTGGAAATTTGTGCCCATAAATAAACTAAATACTCTTGTCGTTGTAGAATTTTAAAACTTACTTGTTGGCAAAGTGGAGTACGAATATCTCAGACGGTGATAAGTTGGGATTTGCACATCTTTCAGTCACTGATAGGTTATATATTATGTACTAGATGCCCGCGACTTCGTCCGCGTCAAATTATGTTTCCAGTCTCGTGGAGTCCTTTTTTTTTTTTTTTTTTACGCTGGGAAATGCCTTTACGCATCCCGCCCGGCCCTGTAAGAACTCAGGCGGGTATGTGGGACTCACCGGCATACCGGGATACCCACTAAAACCCAGCGGAACCCTCAACGTCATATTGAAACGCCACGGGATCTCTTACGCATTGCAACCGTGGCGAGTCTCGTGGAGTCCTGGGATTATCAGGATCTGTATATTAGTTTGGCTTTACAACTATCCTATGACATTCTCCGTAACTCAGACCATCTCTCTACCTAATTCAATGAAGACGTATCAATCAAACTAATTTTCACATTTATAATATTATTAGTAAGTAAGATATTACACATATTGGTGGAGTTATTTTAGCGGTTTGTTTGTTCTGCCACTCTGGCTTACCAATATTTTCCTCGGAGCTGAAAGTCATATTTAAACTAGTGATGGTGTCGTTTAATGAAGCAATAATTGTGTAAAATATAAGTGATAAACGTGAGAGATGTTTCCTGCGCACAACGATTGAGTATTGTGGAACTATAGTTTGGTTCCCTTCTAGTTGTAAATCTCTAGATGTAAGCATTGTCTAACAGAGATTAATCTAATTTCGATTGTAAAATGATTGAAATAAGGTTGGTAATACTTTGTTAAGCTATTGTACGCATTAGGTTAGGTTGCACCTAAGTTAAGTAAAATCTCGTGCGCGCCTGTTCTTTATGTACTATTCATACCTAAAAAAGATTATTTCCTAATTTCATATAACTTTTTTTTAGTAAATAAGCAGTTTTGCAATTTTTTGGCTAAATGTGCTGAATTCCTACATTTTGCAATATAAATTGTTATTTGGGGAGTATTTAGATTTAATTTATACGCACTGATAGATCTAATTCTATGATATAAAAATAATAACTACGAAATTGAATCTGAACTACGGTGTTCAAAGCTTTCCAAGTCTTCCCTACTTACCATTCAAAAATAAATATTAAATTAACTGCCTCATTAAATGTGAATATCGAAGTAACTTTCTGCCCTATCACTACACTTATTCTTAATATTTATATTGAGGTGTTCTAGGTAAAATAACTTGCGTACCTAACAATTGTGAATTATACGAGCAGTGTTTCAATAAAAGGTCATTAAGTCAAAAATATAAATGAAAAAAAAAATGCTTATCTGAAGAAATAATGTTCTCAATTTTCAAATTGTAATTTCCAGTTCGACTGTTATATTTTAGTTCCGTTCTTGTAATCAGTCTGCTCCAAAATATAATTGCCAACCAATTTTATCCTAAAAATATCACGAAACTTAAATTGCGCAAGTTAGAAGGTACCTGCAAACTAAGGCTCATAAAAATATTGTTTGAAAATTGCGATGGGCTGAATGGTTTTCGTTACTTCTAGTTAAATTACAAATTTTGCGAAATTAAGCTCAAAATATCTGTAAATGTATTGGCTTATAATAAGTGTAATATCGTTAGCTCGCTACGCCAGTAAGATAATTCTAAGATTTCCCTTAAGAACTTGCAGTACAAATGTCATTATATTATTGGAACAATACATTTCATGGACATTTGTGGGTGTGATGGTCATTTATTAACTTACCGACTTACTTGTTGGAATATAACTTACTTAATATTTGATGTTTGTAAATCAGCTCACAAATTCAGTCAGAACAAACTAAGCCCTTCTACGTTTATTTTCCAATATAAAAAGATAATCCATAATTATGAGATTTACCTGTAAAAATATTTTTAAACATTGAACAGAATTACTATCGGAAATAGTATGTATTTTACTGGAATTAATATTTCATTTTAATCTGCAAAAATTTATTGATTCTAACAAAAAAAGTCGTAAGTGCTAAATAAATGGCCTTTTGTGAATGTTACATATTCAGTGAAAAAAATGTATTTTCTTACTACAATTTACGGTACCATTTTAAACTTTGATCTCATAATGACAGTGCACTCGAAAGCAGGGTTATTCCTTATAAAAGTATTGCTTCAATTACTAGTTATTAAATAACACAGTAGGATAGATTTCAGATAAAAAGAGTTTTCAGTAAATGTAGTAATATTATATTTATATTGTCGGTCAGGCTTTGTTACCATCAGTTTTCCATGCTTAACATTTTTACCACAATCGCTGTGGGTACAAATACTAAAGTTGTTACTAATTACACAATTTGAATTTAGAAAGGATGTACTTTTAGTTACATCTTCGAATATACCAGGTGGTATTCATTATAAAAGGAGATTATTGTATGGCTTTTAATTAGGTTATATAAATTTGTATAATAGGTGTTTATGTTTCCAAAAAGAAATGCAACACATCCATGTCCAATTTTAAATCAGACAATATCAATCAATCATCAGTTTGTGTATCCTTTTCGAAGTCGAGTGGTAACTTTACAGCAAGGTCGATCGAAATCATGTTTTCTACATTCATAGCGTAATCCTTGTCCAGTCCATACAACCTGCAGTACTCCAGGTTCAAATAAACCCTTTAAATCCACTGAAATCTATCCTACATTTGAATCTAGACTTAGCTTAAGCATTTTAGTATCCTAGTGCATTATGAAAGTACCTAATGTATTTTGCCAACCTTCACGGTCAGTTGACGACAACTGTGCCATTTTTTACATACCCCTAGTTTTAATTATGTTCAGGGCCCGTTACGCCATTGCCAAGTAAATTCTTTTACTCGAGAGTCAAACATGGCTATGTCAAATTAAGCCTGTATAATGAGAGTAGTCCTGTTTGTTCAACTACATACCTGTTCAATTGGATGGTCCATTTTTGTCCAATCTGTTTAACTGTACTATCAAAATGATATATTTGCCATCAAGTAACATTTACATGACAATTGTGAAACAGGCTCTTATATAATAAATGTATGTGTAATTAACTTTCGTCTTTTATTTCACCTTAATGATAAAAAATATTCAGTCCTTTATTCTATTTGCTGTGACAGCAATACCTTTTGCGACAGGACTACCTTTTATTTATGTTCTGAGAATAGCAAACGGGCATGCAGTCCCACAATCTGCAACACAAACCTCTAATTGGTCTGTAGTAAGTAATTTTAGTATTGTAGTATTTGTCAGTAATAGGACTGGGAGTTATCTGGGATAACGCCTAGTTCCGAATGCGACTGTTCATGTTAGTTTGGCCTATTTATAAATATTAGTAATCATTGTTAGTTATTGTTAGTAATTGTCCCATTCGAAGGTGGTCACAGAAGCATTTCTACCCCTGAGAACTAAGGTGGTCACTTTGAATGGGACTTTGAAAGGGCATGTTTTATTATATTACTGCCAGGACTAATCAGTTAAACAATAAATCTCTTCTTAATAATAGTTTATTATACCAAATGAAAATATAATAACAGAAACTCTAGTTGGTGTTAAGCTTAAATATATATTGACATATCCTTTTAGAAAGAAGAACAAAGGAAACCTTTATTGGTACATAACATTAATGCATAATAATATGATATCATTTGCAGAATCCAGGAGGGTAAACAATATTATTATATTTAACAGTGTTGGCACCTATACTCACGTTGATTTATCAGGATTGCCTGTTTAGTTTTCCAATACGTGGGCCTTCCTCAGGAGCCACTGAGCGACACCAACGCCCGTAATATACTGCGTTCACTCTACTCTTCGCACAGTTAGATTCAGAACGCTGTGTCATTGACAGCGGCGTTAGAGTCGCTCGGGTCATCCTCTCCAGCGGGTATGTAAGGCTGGGTGCACACTACACTATGTATCGTGTTCCGTAGTGAACCATGTGCTGTGGTATTTGGCCAAAACTAGTCAGCGATCCTGATAAATCAATTGCATTGTCAAATCAAACAGCCACATACTCACTTAAATTGAAAACTACTCAGTTCTATCATTCTCTTTTCAAATCCTTTAGTAGTAACATTTTTAACTGCAACAGTTAAATCATATTAATGCAAGTCACATCAAATCAAAGTCAAAAATTGATTCTAATATGAATTATTCTGGCAGGATGTATTTTCAAAAATCTGAAAGAGAAAGAGGACAAACTTCTATTTTCACTAGGGATAAGTGTGGAATTTTTTCTATTTATCACTTAATTCTATCATTGTTGTTGTTTAACACATCAAATACTGAGATTGATATGCCTTATCCATCCATCATGTGCTATGTGCACAGTGAGGAATGTTACAGCGTGTTTACAAACAGAAATAGACAATAGATATCCTTTATCTCCAAGAGGGTTAGTGGTTTTAATATATTTGTCACACCTTTATACTTCTGATTACTTTAATTTTACCATACAGCTAACAGCTGCTGAACAGACATCTATTTCCTATGGTTTATAAGGGTGCTCCAAGCAGTTTGATTTCACTCTTAACTTCATCGTACAAGTCTTTATAATCTTCATGTTCTTTTACGAGGATCATGATGCACCCTCGCATTGTCCCCATGGCGGATCCAATATCCTTGCGGCTCGGCGTGTAGCAGTACGGAACATCCTTCTCTTCACAAACGGCCGGTAAGTGGCACATGATTTCAATGGGAGAAATGTCTCCTGCAAACACGACGATTCTGGAAGAGAGGAGGAAGAATTTAAACTTTCACATACGCTCTTACTACGGTTGGTCACCTGCTGTCACTTATGAGGACAAGACGCAAATTACTTTTATAACCTTAAAAGCCCCAACACTCACCCTGTTTCACCTAATCGTAGCTGCTTCTGGACAATTTTAAGACCGTTCCTGATATAATTTTTATGGCTACTGGATTTTTTGATTAGTTTATATATTTTTTTGCTCAGTTTCTTCGGCGCCATCGGCTTTGCGATCACACTGCAATGTCCAACTTTGTCGTCATAGCTCAGCGGCTCCGCCTTTATGGAGACATCGCCTTGTTCATCTTGTTCCATGGGCTCCTTCTTTACTTTCGTCATCTTTTAGACCTTCACTCTTTTCTTAAAACTGGATAATACTATAAAATCGAACCCACGTGCAAAACAAACAACGCGTGCTTGCGGTACGGTAGACTACTGACAGCTGGCGACAGCTTTGACATTGATGGACAGATTACATCACAGAACTATTAGATAGGCAGTCGGTAACAGATAATTGAAAGACTCCTATCTAGAAATCTTAACGAGGCGATCACGGATACAATTTTATTATATTGATGTCACATAATTGTAGTGGTGATGTGTGGAAGGCCCCATTAATATCTTCGGGGGATCTCGTCTCTTACGCACGCACGTCCACTTTAAAGCCGCCCCCTTGGGAGCTCCTAGGGTAGGGTACCTCCTCCGTCTCGTCGGAGGAATACTGTCAAACCTAGCTCAGGTTGACTGAAGAGAACCGGCTGTACAAGGGTTCCGAGCTGTGGCGGGGCGAGGAGAGGGAGGTGTTGGGGTGGAGAGCAAAGAATATAATAATATAGAGAAAGAGGAGAGTGACGTAAGTTTAGTACCTACTGTATTTTATTATAGTGTTGTACTGTACACCCAGGATTTATTATTATGTTTTTTAAAGTAGGTATGACTTAAAATGATTATGTTGTATTGTAACTATCCTACAAATTATATATTTAAAACGGTTTTAAATATGATAATTTCAATATCAGTCAAGAAAATATATTATTAGATACTAAGGTACCAAGCAAATTTTTGTAAAAACTGAACGCATATCGCAATTTTGACATTTTGTTGGCGTAACCAATGGCAACGTCTACATGTCAACAATATTCAAATCACGAAAATCTCTATTACAATTTGTATTAGAAATATAATGCCCAAAACCTTTTACTACAAATTTGTATATTCTACAGACTTGTTTAATGTACAAAATGGTAAGTTATACTCTTTGCATAGAATAAGTAATATGAATAACTTATCATCGAAACATCGGTTTGTCCAAAATTATAGTAGGTACATTTTTATTATTCATAATAACATTAAGTATTAATTATTATAAAATTAGGTATAAATGATTGCACTTATTGCGCTTTGATGTTCACGGGTCCTAGATGTTATTAGACCGGTCATTTGGAAGGCTTGCACAGCTTGAAGGTTTGTGGACACAACCCCAACACGTAGAGGCCCCTTCTAGGTACATTAGGATTTCATTTGTAATTATTGATTTCTTGATATTAAACAATTTTTGCTTATAAAATGCATAGTAAGCACATCAATTTGCATAACAGTTAATATAGATTTTCTATTCACTGCACAGTGCACTATACTATTTTGCTTGACAGTAAAAATGCATTTTTTCACTCATTAGGGAGACACTTTCTTTGGCATTGTAAGTCAAAACTATCCACTCACTGGCAAACAACACTAAGCACATAATGCCAGTAAATAAGGAAAAAAAACTATTTTTATTTCTTAAAAATAGAATCTTTTAGGGATTGTTAAGCATTCTGAAAAAGTTACGTTCGAATACTGAAAAGGAGCTGCGCTTGTTACTCCTCGGGCTCGACAATGCGGGGAAGACGACATTGCTGAAGCAGTTAGCCTCGGAAGACGTCAATCATGTCACCCCCACGGCAGGGTTCAATATTAAGTCGGTACTTTCAAATGGATTCAAGCTTAATGTTTGGGATATTGGCGGGCAGAGGAAAATACGACCATATTGGAGGAATTACTTTGAGAACACTGATATTTTGGTGAGAAAATCTTTTGTTTGTTTCATCAGTCTTACACATGACATTTAGATGTAAGTTATTCCGGCAGCAACTAGAATGAGTTCAGGAAGTCGAAGTTAACCTTTTTATTCCTATTTAAATATTATATTCCACAATGGAATTACATTTTAAACCTATCTAAAACATAACTGATTATATTATTAATCTCCATGATGGAGAATTGGTGGTGGAATCTCTATGGTGGTGAGACCCGACTGATGTTAGGTACAGGAATGGTGTGTGAACTGCTAAGTGATACTTGCAGCGGTTCTAATTCTATTTTGTGAAAGTCAGTAAAGCAAAATGAAAGTATTAAAAATGTCCAATTGGTTTACTTAATTCAATTGGTATACTTAACAAGTTTATATACAAGTTTATATAACAAGTATTAAGTTAGGTACCATTATTTATTTCGTTGCCAGAGAAGCATTAAAAAAATCTACAAGATATTCTACAAATAAATGTTTGTACTCGGGACTTGGGCGTTGAATGTTGTGTTTTTTGTGTGTCCGCAACACAGGGAATACTAATGCGAGGGTGTGTGTGTTGTGTGTAAGCGTTTATTTAAAAAAAAAAATGTATGTGGACAGGACAAGATTTGACATAATGTTATTTATTGAACACCTTTGTAAACCTATGGTCCACAATAAATGATTGATTGATTGAAATCGCCTTCAGATATATGTAGTGGATTGCTGTGACCATCAGAGGTTGGAAGAAACCAGCTTGGAGCTCACTGAGCTGCTTCAGGATGACAAGTTGCGTGGCGTTCCGTTGCTGGTCTACGCTAATAAGCAGGACTTAGCTACAGGTAATAGATTATTTTGTGTGTTTTTATGTAACCTTCCTACATAGCTAACAAGTGTGCAACCTACGGGTAAAACATGGGCACTGCCGCCCATCGAAACTTATTTATGAACTAGGAGAGCTCGCGACTTCGCCCGCATTAAATCTTGAAATACATAAACATTTTGAACAGTTAAAAGGGGTACGTATAGACGCTAAGGTCTGTAACTAAAAAACACTCTACAATCCCTGAAAATTTAATCAAAATCCGTCTCACGGTTTTAACCGCGCGAAAAATGGCGGCGGTTAAACAACTCAAATTTAATGTTTTAATTTTTTTTTTCGATTAATTTAAACTTTTTCCAACATTATTTATACTTTTTACTATTCTATAACGGATATTAAAAAAACTTGCATATACCCCATTGTTAAATTAAGGGTTTTTAAATGTATTTTTCCAGCTTTACCAGCGAGCGAAGTGGCGCAACACCTCGGGTTGCATTTAATCAGAGATCGCACTTGGCAGATTCAGGCATGTGTAGCTACTGATGGGACTGGAGTCAAGGTATAGCATGTCTATGTACTACGTACTAATAATATTCATATTATTAAAATTCTTCATATGCATATTCATATTATTCATATACCTACACATAAAAAATAAAAAAAAAGTAATCAGTAATAGTCAATTTTTTTTTTACTTTTTTAATAAACGCTTACACACTCACACCCGCACACACAAAAGACACAACACAATTTAACGCCCAAGACCCGAGTACAAACATTTATCTGCCAAATAAATGTCTGCCCCGGCCGGGG
>DWLO01002553.1:0-12335 GCA_018245335.1 Dalla quadristriga | reverse complement strand
CTAATATAGGTACCTACTATATTAGCATATTCTATAATAGCCGTCAATAATGACCAATACAATCGAACGGTTGAAAATAATGTAGTGACTTAGACGTAGAAAGGATTTTTACATTTAATTGAAATAACCTCGTTTAGTTATAGATAGACATGTTCAGTTATTTTCATTATGGTAGAAAATCCAAAGAAAATTTGCAACAGGCTTATGATTCAAAAAAATGATTCGTACCATTGAAACATTCGATACAACCTTCTGGAATCATTCAAACCTAATAGTATTCCGTAACATTAACTGGTTTAAGATTAGGTAGTTACATACATACAACCATGGCTGGTTTGGATGACTACTAACGCTAACCCTAACAACGCTCACACACTCAAATCCCTGCACTAGGATTCACTGTGTTGCGGATCTGACACACAGAAAACAAAAACATTTATCACCCAAGACCCGAATGCAAACATTTATCTGCCAAATTAATAATTGCCCTGGCCGGGGATCGAACCCGGAACACACAGCTTTTCAGTCAGGGTCACTAAACAACGCGCCACTGAGTCGCCTGCAAAATTACCACTCCACCATCACCAAACTCGAGTACCCTCCGATAGGACGAGATATTGCCGATGCTTATCTTCCGAGATCACCTATAAACCCGTTTTCATCAATAAACCCTATTCATATTAAAATCATAACTTCGCGCAGTGGTCTGAGAAAATTGTCCCATCATTCCAAAGTGATGTTTAAAGGCGGGCAAACATTGTGACATACATAGATAATCTGTGGTGGGTGCGGGCGATGGGCAAACGCCATCAATCAGCGCTTGGAAGGCGAGGGCTCCAGTAAACGATTAGTTTTCAGTAAGCGCAGCCGACAGGCTACTGAAGCGAGCGGCACAATTGTGCACTTCCTGAGACGACTTCGAGCAAATTGATTCCGAATCTAACAAACTATTATAGATACACATTTCTATGTTCTCCTTGTAGCCAACGATCTTGATGTTAGTGCCTGCAGTTGTGTCAGTCTTAACACTGTTAATAATTACTATGTGGTAAGATTATTATTTTCAATATTTAAGTTTAAGGTTAAGTTTCATTATTTAAGTGTAGCCAACATTCTACTAAAGCGAGTGGCATAAATGTGCACACCCTGAGACGGCTTCGAGCAAATTGATTCCGAATCTCACAAACTGATATAGATACACATTTCTATGTCCTCATATTATCGAACGCGGCTAATACGCGTCTAGTGTCAATCGTAATTGATCGAGTACTTAAGCAACGTCAGGCGCGGTCGGGGTAGGTGAGGGCATGGGAGAGGATTTCATGCTGTAGAATGTCTTAGGATTTTTTATATCCAGCTGTCTGCCTGCTTTATTTCAACTATCCTTGGGAATGCTTGTTTGCTTCCGTTCACCGAGAGCCGAACGGCATCGCACAACTACGAGATTGATGCTTCAATTAATGTTGTATCGCCTGTGGACAATGGGGAATATGCTTGTAGTTTTCATTTGGTTCAAATTCTTTTTTTTCGCATATTATTTGTTCAGACATTCAATCTAATCCATTATTTTCTAATTTTATTCGTTTTTAATGACTAAAATTAATAAATGCAATGTGCAAAATAAGCGTGTGAAATTTAAAATTGCGAAACGCAACACCTTTCTTTAGAACGAAACGTGACGTCATCGGCCATGGCAACCGGGTTCGTAGGTGGACGTTTGTATGGTATGTGTAGTCTTTGGGTTACGATTCTTCATGTCTTGTGACGTCATCCAAAATTATTTATATCTTTTACTATTCAATAACTATAATAACGGTGATTTAAAATAAAAATTTAATTGGACACGTATCTACGAAGGCAATTGCTGGTGCGGTGCGGGCCTAACAGTAGGTACCAGTCACACATTCTTCTCCAAGATTTAGTAACTAAGTCAATAAAACACCGCTGAGGACAGAAACCGTCGGGCAATCACAGCAGGTTCCAAGTAATTTCATCGACCATTAAACAATAATTCCATCGAATTTTATATCCCGCGCATTAACGCGCGAACAGTGCGGCGGTCCATTATCTCCGCTCCTCCGCTCCTCCAGCTCCCTGCGGAAATCTCACCGCATTCAAATATTTAATTACTTCGGCTCTCGATCATTTATAAACTCGGGCGGGAGTGCTATCATAAAACGCGCTAATGCCTTATAATTAAAATATTCTCAACAAGCCGTGGCGTAATGGCACCTCCGGCGACCGTCTCCGATGGCGAAAAAAACGCATAAAAAATTACATTCACCCCAGAGGACTCACCCCTTGTCGGGAAAATCGATTAAAAAGAGGAGTCGCGGGCGCGGGCGAAGGGCGGGGAGTTTAATATGTACGAAAAAATGCACGGCGCCGCGGGAGGGAGGGAGACATCCAAGGAGCGCCTCAAGTTGCCTTCAATTTTTATAATTACGTTCATACGTGAGCGCCGCTCCAGCCACCCTCCGCCTGCCCCGCACCATTTTCCTTTATATGTAAACAACGTGGCGAACGGGCATGCACTTGTCTTGGTGGACAAATTCTATTTGCCCATCTGTAAACGACTTTGATTAGGTTTCTGGGAATGTTAGTTCTGTTAATTAGTTACATTAGTAGTGGTTTTTGGCTGTTTAATTATTAAGAACGTTGTAAATAAAAAAACTGTCGGAAACCGGTATCGGTTTCGAGCTGATGCGAGCGCTAGTGTACATAGAATATTCGATGACGCATGTATGAGACGTTTCGAGAGATGCTGACTGGCGTATCTATATGTGAAATTTACTAAATTTGGTAGAAGTTTTTGGTGCTGTTTTTCAAGTTTAGACATGTATGAAATCTTTGCACATAGTATAAGTCCTACTCTAAATTAGGCCCAGATGCATTGCACGAGGACTGAGGCAGTCGTCCGATTATGTCCGAGTAAGTTGAATTTGATCAACCATATCTTTCTAATCGAAGCACAATTCGCTTGAAAAACAAACTCTTCACAGCCTGGGAGAATCGTATAGAGGTTCTACCACTTAGTAAAATACAAGTAAAATATAACGCTGCGGGAGCCGACAAGAGATCCAAGGAGCGCCTCGGGTGGGTTCAATTTTTATAATTACGTTCATACGTTTGCGCGCGTCCGCCAGCCACCCCGCGGTTTACTTATTTAGAATACTTTACTTTACTTAGCGCGCCAGAAGCTCACCACCAATTATTAATATTTAAACTGAAAGCCACTCCGTCAATTGAATCTATAGCCTTGGACAATTCTGTGCTCAGTTTTTTCTCCCAACTTTCTTTCCCCGACGACGCGCAAGAATAAGACGTATTATAACTTTTTTCGTTTTCGGCGAAATCAATTTCCATGAGTAAAGACGCTCAAAAGTTTTCCACATACGCGGCAATCAAGGAAAAGTGGGGGCAATAAGAGCGGGATAACCGTCTGGAGGACGTTATCTCAGGAGACGGTTTGCAAATGAGCGGGCCGCACACACCCGCCGCCGCACACAGCTAATCCCCGTCCACACACTGTACGTACGCGTGCGTACATTTTATAAATAGATATCGCTTTTTTTATCCGGGTACAAGAATACGTAGGGGGGCGCCACCCGAGCAGGGGGACCCCTGCGGGGGACGTGTTGGATTTCAGATTGCTACGAACTGCAAAAATGAGGGATGAAAGAAATATAGCTTAAAACGCAGATATTTCCCGGCGTCTTAAGGCGCGGGTGGATGGGGAGGAAGGGTGTGTGTGGAACAAAGTAGAGTGGCGATATTGAACCAAAATGAAATGGTAAACGAACCGTGCGCGTCCGTTCTAATGCGAATTTATAATTTGGACGTTGCCCCGGCTGGCGCACTCTTTGAACTCCGCATGAGGGTGGACGCGAAGGTGAATTTACAGGCGGATGTGATTTATAAATAGGGGAGTATTCTTGACCGTTGATTTGTGCGAGAGGTTTTTTCCATTACGGTTATTAATACGCGCACACGGCACGACGGTCGTTTGGGCACAATGAGCGTTTAGGCGTATCCTCATTGCGCAGGTTAACGCGTGTGTCCGCCGACCTAATTGCCGTCGCGCCGCGTCTAATCGGGATATGCGCCACGCGATAATTGCGACAGATTACTGCTAGAACGGACCGGTGACGCTAGCGCTAGCTCGCAGCAGACGGGACAGGCCTTTGCAGAAACATTGACCTCTAAGGACTATTCTACGTTAAACTCCTTGTTGAAGTTTCATGTATACTGGCATCGTGATGTTGTCAGCTGGCAGTTACCGAAATTATCTATCACATTTTGATACCTACTACTAACTAAATCACGTAGGAAGGGTAGAAAACTGTTAGGTGGTAGCTAAGACGAAGTCTCGTCTGCAAGGTTAGCTCATCACTGACTTTATTACCGACACAATTCTTGCTGTTGCTAATTCACTAATGAGTTATGTAGGTGTAGCGCGGGCGACATAAACGTTGCATTAACAATTGTGTCACATTAGCGCTAAAAAGTTTGTGCAGCTAAATCTGCCGTGACTTCAGCCCGGAACGATGTTAATGAATTTACTGCGAACACGTTGCTCCGCTTCGACGGCCGTATGAAAGTGTGCCGTTTGAGCGGCAAAGTGAAAATTGCGTACGTGAACTGGAAGAAAAAATATTAAAAATTAATCAAGGCACCGGTCGGGGCGAGCGGAAGGGGGCACACATGTGTCGACAAAAAACCGTCTCCCCACGCCGGGGCACGTGCGAGAGGCCGTTACGGCCCCGTTCCGTCGCCGAGTTAAAAGTTCTTTCGGACAAACAGAGGATTTGTCACAATTACAGCGGGGCGGCGCGTCCCTACTTGATTAAAACCTAAATCACGTGACGTGTTTACAGCCACGCCGGAGGTGTTTTCAATTTGCCGACTCTAGACTCGCCATTGGCGTTCCGGACACGTTCCGACGCACCTATCTGGGGGCCGGTCGGCGTTTTGAATTTGTTGCGAATTAAATTATTGACGATCTAATCGGTCCACCCGATCTCGCCCGTTCCCTAGAGACCCCCGACTTCCGTACAGACAGAATCCGACTCGTCAACAGTCACGTTTCTTAATTATTTTCCAACGCTGTCCGAAATTCGAGGATTGCGACGCCTCGCCGTTTCGCCACGGTAGCGTTCCGGCCGTAAAAGAAAGAGATTAACATTTGAATTAATCGGAAGATTAAACATAATGAAAGAAAATCTCATTACGATCCGTATAATGGCGGTGAGAAATATCTTCCGGCGAGCGGAAAGAAAAAAACACGCCGCATGGAAGAAAAGGCGAGCGCGAAGAAAATTAAAAAGTCGAACGAAATTAAAAAATGTTGAAAAAATGTAATCGACACTGGGGCGCGATTAGGGTGGAAGTGCAAACAGGGAGCGGGGCGCGGGGCGAGGGGGGTAGAGGTTCTCAATTAAAGACCGACTACGGAAAGTCTTGTTGTAATTAGATTTTTTCTCATCTCCTTAAATCAGCGCAGGTCGCCGCTGACACTTGCCTGTTTAATTTGTAATCGAGACTTGTTAGCTTCCGTTTTTCTTTTAATTTCAATCTCTCGTTCGCCGGGGAGTAATTGAAACGAACCGCCTGATTGATATTGAATTAGATGTTTCCCAGTAAACGGAATTACTTTCTGATTTCACTTAAATTAGATTTGTCTGACGTCGGAATAACGTAACTACATGCCCGCAGTAAGTAGTGCAATCAGAAAATGTATGATCCGAACATTTTTATTATTGCATTACACTCGTAGATACTATTCATCTCATATTTCATTGCACAAATATTTGAAATTGTTACTTATAGGCTCTAGTTTCTTGTTGGTGTCTACGTACCCCTTTATTTAATTTTTCTATTTGCCTATTATCATTATTACCATCTTATTCATACAACCATCCATCAGCCTTTAGAGTTCCATTGCTGAGGGACATAGCCCTCTCCTAATCGACGGCACTCCGACTGGTCCTGTGCCCTCTGTTATATTTAAACCTAACAGCAATAAAACAATATCGATCCGCCTTAATATTTATAAAACCGTCGTTTCTTTTGTAGAAAAATCTCAGCCAACTTTCCCTTTGACAACACCTCGGCCATCCCTCTTTGTTCCTTCAACTTCCTTCGTGCCTCCCTCTCTCGCCTGTTAATTAATTCGTGGCCATCCGGCGTTGGAGCGTAATTAAACATCTCGCCTTGTAATTACTGGTGCTTTAACTTGTCGGAAATTGTCGGGAGTTGTCGAGGATTGTCGGGTTTTAAGTGGCCGGTCAGCGGGCAATTAAGCCCGCCCACGATTAAGCAATTAAGGCGGTTAGGGCGGACGCTTCCTTTGAGGCTTTTCCTGTTCAAAACTTTGGATTTTCGAGCTTTCCCGATTGTTTATAGAGGGTCGTGGTTGTTTGCGAGGTGGAATAAGGTAATTTCTTGTTTTTTGGTTGAAATGTTTATTGGATTCGTTAATGACTGGGCCCGGGCACTCTCGAATTTATAGAATTTTTAATAAGCCACATTATTGACGTTTATTAAGTTATGTTTCGTTAGGATTTTTCTATGTAGTTAAAATATAGTAGTTCCATGCAGTTTATGCGGGTTTTAGCATGCGTATGTAACATTGTTATTGGATTAGTATATGTTATACGTTAGCGTAATTATGAAAAACACTTTATTAAAAAATAAGAATTATTTTTGTTTATTACAAACATAGTTACTTAAATCATAATAATGTGTATTAAAAATCCGCTAAATGCTGCATGATTACTAGTTATAATAACGGCAGCAAAAGGCGGGTTTATCAAGTGGCCTTTTTACTTTTACCGTATATCGTACAGCTACTAAATTAACAAAGGTTTCATTCACGGACGATCCGATGTTTTACGTGGACTTTTATATTGGAAATAACCGATGAAAAAACACAATTATTTAATCTAGGAAATTGCTCAAGAATTATTTAAGTACATTAAATAACTCTCAAAAGCTAACACAGTAAAGTATGATCATTACATCCCTTAACCGCTACCCTAAATCCGTCATAATAATTAAACACCAGACCGCAGCTAATCACAGAAGGGTTGTCATTAATTAAGAACATCGGAATCTCCTTACAAACAAGATATCATCCCTCAACCCTTATTAAGGGTTGCAGGGGTAAGGCGGTAATTTAATAAAGCGGTGTAAACTGCGTAAACAGGCAGAGAAAGGGTTAATTTGCATGTCGGTGTTTGCAGGGTTAACCGGCGCTTCGTTAGGGCAGCCATTAACGAGCTAGGGGAAACTCATGGGAAAGTTGGTCTAGGTCATGGCTGTTTAAAATTAACGCGAGGCGAGGTTTATTCGTTTCGCGAAAATTTTCATCTGAAATCAATCTTCGTCGTTCACTATTCGTAATAGAAACGTAATGTTTAGTGTCAAAGACGTAAAGCTAGGTAGCGTAGCGAATATCTTATAAGGTACAGCATAAATATATTATGTAAGATACGTATTATTACGATGAAGAAATCAACAAGGAATATTATTTATAATAGTTTGTTTGTTTCTCCCGTATGCGTTAATCCGATAGCGACGAAACTTTGGTGAGTTGTTTTACACACGCAGGGTCAGGATGCAGAATTAAAAAAAAGACCATGGGATGGACTCCCGGGCAACAACTAGTGTAAGATGTTCCAATGTTTAACGAGCAGGTATCTGCTAAATCCTCAACTTTTATTTTTCATTCAATCTGAAAGTAGCAACTCTAAATGCAGGATAGAAGACATAAAAAATGTCATCCTATGTAATAACGATTATCTCGATAGTTACCTATATTGCTCAGTTGTCCTCGTTTCAACACAATGTAGGAAAGGTTAAGTAAGAACGTCAAGTGCAAACACTACGGAATCCGAGCAACCGCTTATCAACTCCTTAAATCTTTAATAGGGTAGTATTGTAAACTATAATTAAAGGGTTTGAAAAGAACAAATCGAAGACAAATTTCTTTCTGTCCTTCGAAAAATAAGACTACTTAGAAATGTTCCCGAAACACGCGCCTGGGCGGGGCTCATACATTTATAATCTACTAATTTGTTGTTGGAGGATGTTTAAATACAACCCTCCAATTATATTAGTATTAATGAGGGCTACTTACTGCATTCTTAACAATTTTTATTCAAATAATTGTAATCTTCTCGTAAAATTTCTTTTAATATCTCCACAAATAGTATCTACACCGACAATAGTAGATATATTGTGGGGTTTTAACCTACACTCTTAAAGTGTTGGTTGACGTTGATTTTAAAAATCTCTTAATCGTTTCTGGAATAACATATATCAATGCAGAGAAAGATCCAAAAGCCTGAAAGTAAATACCTACCGTATTTTTGATTTATTTATCGATACACTTTTTTGTTCACGGAATTTCGTACAATATCTACAGAATTTTCTTAACAAATGTACTATGTACATAAATCAAGATAATATTAATCAAAGTTTCATAAAATAATTCATACCAACCAAATGTACAGTGGAATTTAATTTTGTAAACTGTAGCATGTATCGAGTTGACGTGTGTAAACATAAAATAATGAAGACTAACGTCTACAAACATTCAATTACCCCACAGAAATGTTAATTACGCCTAACACATTTACAATAGAACAAACAAATTTAAATACAGATAAAAAAGAAAAAGCGGAGGGCGTTACAGATTATAAACTCTGATTAAATTCATAGGCTACAGTATCATTACTGGCTGTCAGTGAGGTGTTAAAGATATTAATGATAAGTGGGCGTTTAAAGCGAGTAATTATAAAGTATCGTGTAAAACGTTCAGCTTTTTGTGAGCATTTCACGCACCGTTTAATATGACTGTTTTTATTAATTGCTGGCTTTGTTTCCATTTTTGCTTTTTAATCTTCTCTATTAGTACATTAGAAATAAACACCACCATTGTTTGTACCTATTGAAGCGAACCGTACTACATCCTACTACGAGTAAATGAGTCATCTTTAATAGATTATTTAGATATACATATGCCATATTTATAGAATACCTAGAGCATTCAGCTGGCTTTATTTGGGTCAAAAAGTCTATAGTTTGTCACTAACTCTTTTCTTCAAAATTATTTTGAAGGGTGGTCACGATTTGAATGATGAGGTGTGGTCGTTTTTCGTTAGAATTTTATTTACGTGGTGCACATTACTAGACTATTTTCTTTACGTAACGTACTAGCCCATTGAAAATATTGAAACAGATTTTATTAATAATAATTATTTATCAAAACATCACCGGTACATAGCCCGTACACTAATAAATATTTTTATAACCTTTGTACGTTAGTACCTACTATTAAGTTTTCTTTTTCGGTTACACATATGTATTTTATTCTATGGTTTTCGAGCATTTTAAAAATATTAGATTATTTTTAAAAACAGTGATAGCCATTAGTATTAGTAGCTAGTAGTGATAACCGGAGTCGGAAATCTTAGGTTCACATCTGAGCCCACGCACTAAAACAATTAAAATCATTTACAATATTACTTAATCGTTATTTGTTATTTTTTCGCACGTTACTCTCGTCGGCGCGTGCGCGTGAGTCGATCGAGCGCAAATTGATCGATGCCCCGCTTAGCGTGGTTTGAAGAGAGCTGCGACCCAAACAATTAGAGCATTTCTCATATCCCTTCCCGTAGCAATTGCATTTGATTGATCTTTAGCCAGATCTCATATTTATAATAAAGTAAAATACCTAGATGAAATGATTCGTGTAGGCAAGTTACATTGAAAGATTATTATTTTTAAAACGGGGTATCGGTTCAGTCGTATAAGACACTGTGACCTGAATAGATCTATTGTAGATGGCCACTTTTAGTTCAAACCTGGTCTTAACGGACAACCGCTGAGATTAATCGTATGATTCCTTTGAGTTCTAGATTCAAGACGGTGCAGGGTGCGTCTAGGCTGACGCTCAATAAACGGGCTTCTACTTCATATCCATTTACATAAACAGGTATTATTTATACGATTATTATTTTAAGAATTAATGCAATCTATAACAGATATAAGCAAAGAACTTCGACCAGAGGAAAAGAAACGTAAATCGTTTGAAGAAGGTCCTCCGTGTTAGCAGTATACAGGTGAGTATGCCCTATATTAATTTTACTAAACGCGTCAGCAAACCAATTTTAATGGTTTCATTTCGTACTATTCGTGCTTATCATTTGTATGTAGTAGTAGGACCTCTTCGCGGTTCGTCTAAAACCTCCTTATGCTAGGACGTGGTATAACACAAGCGTTTACATGCATAATGCGTTTACAGAATCTTCCAACTCAATCCTATCCCTTTCTGGTATTATGGAGATGAAGGTCATAAGTTGTTTTGTTCACGTTCCATCACCATACCTATTTCTCTTCAAAGCATCAACTTGCTCTGTCATGTTCCCGTAACGGATGAGAAACCAGTGCAATTATCTATTGGCAAATACTCCAGACCTGTGAGTACCTTTTTAGGGTTACGTATGCTATTACATCGTCAAAAAAGAGTTAAACTACGCTTTTTATTGCCGAAGTACTTACCTATTAACAATATTATCGATTACGGTAAAAACACGCCTGGTAAAGTGGGCAAAATAATCGCTTCGGTAAAAAGGGCTTGCATTATCTAAGCTATAACTGTTACCGTACGGCCGCGCCGAGCGTGCGCTGGAGTCGCTCGACCGACACAATTTTGATTGATTGCATTGCTTAGTGTAGTGTAACCAATCTTATTGAAAACTCGCATTGTGTGCCATCTAAAGGCCATCGCTGCTATCGACGCGCGGCTTGTCAAACGCTTTAAATTGAAAAAAAGGGGACAACCCTAAACAGAGACTCGTAATGCCGTTGGCATTTCAGATTTTGGGGAGTTATTGTATTTTTGTCAAAAAAGCGCTATCGTAATTTGTCACGGCCGAGGAAATTGTGATGCTTCAAAGTTTCGGAAGTTGAGAGCCATGTAGGGTTGGGATTGATCGCGGGAATAAGGTTTAATTCAAAAGTTAGACTTACTGTAGAAAGCGAATTTAAATCTTTACACAAAGCTTAGCAAACATTCACCAATTTGTTATTCATATTTTCCAACGGGTAAGGATGCTCTCTCTATAATAGCGACGACGAGTAACGGCAATGTTTATACTTAATCAATTTATTTTGAACACGTCTAAATAAGAAAGTAAGAAAGAACGTTAACAAAATAAATTAAATCCAATCAATACAAATAAGTATCCATGCAGGGTGTGCTTTAAAGGGTTGTCAAACTCATATGTCGATGGTTGTTCAATCCAATTCGACAGGAGGGCTGCATTATAAAGAAAACAGGGGTCGATGTAATCGATTTCCAAACTTCAAACAGGATTAATTACACAGGATTCCAATAAGCACACTAAAAGGTTTCAGTTCAAATTATACTTATTCATTCAATGTATGTATACACAAATTTAACGAACATCATGGCGAATTACAAGTTTAAAAAATTTATTGATTTGGAGAATGCTTCGAGGAATTAAGTTTAGGTTAGGTCTCCTGTTAGACTTAGATAATATAATTATTAAGAACGTACTAGATAATCCTTCACTAGGAAATCTGCGAGCAAAAGCATGAAAACAGTAAACATTTTAAAATAAAATTATACTTATAAAAAACCTTCAAAACCCAAAGCAAGCAAATGGTATTCTTAAATAATAAAGAAGGCATCGTTGAAAACAACAATTAGAATAGCCGATATTGGCGCATGGCCGCGAGCGCCCCAACCTACCCTCACCTCCCCATTATTTTATCTAATCAAAAAGTTTTAAAGGAAAAATTATGCCGGCCCGTATTATGAGTCAACTTTCTTCAGAGGGGAACAGCGGGTATATTTTTAATAACGACTGCGTTAAAGAAAGTCATTGTACGGAATAAGGCACCTAAATCTGATTTTTATTGCGGAAATCTCGGACGTGCTTGGTGACTTTTCATCTCTGGTAAAAATACATCAGGAGAATTAATTTTGCGATGGTTCAAAGTTGTGATGTGGGCAGGTGGCAAGTGGTCCGGTTGAGTAAAAATCTTGTATTAAATCAATAAGAGGAATCAGAAACAATGTGTGCGTATAAGATGCGTTAAAGGAATATTAGTCTTATAAGACTTTTAAGTGATTTTTTCTCCTTTCCCTTCCCTTCCCTTCCCTTTCCTTTTAAGTGATTTTTTCCCCTTCCCTAAAGACCTATTTCAATGATTTATGATAAATTTAGTATTATTAACGGACTTTGTGACATAGGTCCAGCGTTTACAATTAAAATATTTAGGAGTTAGAGACAAACCAATAG
>DWLO01002552.1:0-12335 GCA_018245335.1 Dalla quadristriga | reverse complement strand
AGGCTACAAGATCAAGCATGTTATTTATAAAAATTAATTAATTGTATCAGGCGCTACTTTGCGGAAATCCATTGTTATAAAGCTACGTTTAATCTACTTTGCAACAATCCGCCAATAATATAAAAATTATACAAAAAGAGTTGTCCTATTTGATGCATCAGAGGCTAGAAATGTTGTTAGTAGTTTTATTATTAAAACGTTGACGTACTGTGAAAGGAGTGTCACCGCTCGACGACATCCTACACCTACACATACAATGCCAGTGATCAGCTCTTCTGCTCGCATTGTTATCGGACCTTCATGACTAAATTTGGGTTTGCCAGTCACCAAATAGCGCCCGAAAAAATAAACCATGAAGGAGCTAGTTAGGATCGCTGTCGCCAGATACGATGAAGGACACATAAAACAACACAAGGAAAAAATTCTGCATGATCGTATCGTTCATCGCACCAGTTTTTTTACTTAATATTTGCAACGGCGCATGTCTAACAAACCAGTGGAGGTACTTTATTAGGCCAAGGGCAGCTTAATTTGTCAGCTGGATTTCGGATTGTGCGAGGTCGATTATTATTACTTAATATGACACATATTATAATATCTATTATATATATCATAATACATTTCGCATGATATATTTGATGTAGTTTCCTAAGATACATCGTTAAAAAACTAAAATAATAACTACATAAGTAGTGCAGGTACTTATGCCATCGTTAGTCTTGATTATAATCTAAACTAATTTAGGTCACCACTTCACCTAAATCGAACGAGTAGTTTTAAAGTTTTAGAAAAATTTAAATATCTGGGACACTCAGCAAATTTTGCGAAAGTAATACGGAAGTAGTTAAACTTTTGCTTGCGGTAGTAATTTTACTGCAATCCCATTTCAAGTCACTTTAAAAGCTGTAGTTATAATTAAAACCATACAGAGTTTTTGTTATAATACGCTCATTAAGATTAAGTACAATATTTAAAACTTATATTTTTAGATTTTACTAATTTTATCACGTTATTTGTATCACCTAATGTCTCCAATCTGATCAACTTCTTTTGCTACCTATAATTAATGATATTTCGACCTGCAAGATTTATAATACCAATAAAAATATACATAACTATGTCACAGTTATACTTTATTGCGCCAATATAGAATTGTTCTAGGAAGAAAATCAGACTCAATAAAGTTAAACTTAAGACATTTTTATTGTTTCTTACAATCTACTGCGGATACACAAAATTTCACAACTAAGTTACAAAGTTACATCTGGCACAATATGAAGAAAATAAAACTTCTGGTGCCAGACTAAAGTGGACCTCGTGCAAATATCATTATTGATAAGAAAATGTACCTAATAAAAAGGATTCTCAAGCCTAAAATTATATTCTTAGGAATGGACAATATACCAACACTTTTTTCCGACAGACAACGTCACAAACTAATTTAAACAAAATGTTTTTAGAGAGTGATAGAAAAGACAGCGCGTGAATAGGAACAGTGAAAAAATTGAATGATGTTTATCGTAGCTAACAGCAACTAGCTCGTAGCTCGTAGCTGATATTATGTTCGTAGCTCCATCTAGTATAATGTAGCCTATGTGCATAAGCTACTGTACGGATTTAATTCCTTCGTTTAAATCCTTATTATATTAATTGTATTTATTACTTATGCCATCTTTTCTATAACTCTGTAAAAAGAATACTTGCACGAATTCGTTTGTTAAGTTCTCTGTCGGTAAAACTAGCTATTTGGATTGTCGAAACAGAGCGTAGCTTGGCAAGAAATTATAAACATTACTGTTTCAAAAGTACTTTTGTTTAATAACTTGTAGGTCTCTGTATTCAAATTAAAGCATTGTTTTCATTGTTGTTGGTTTCTTAAGTAAGTTTACAAGAAAACATCGAAATCTGCATAGATTTCTACTCAAAGGTTGTCTGGAACAGCTCGCTGCCTATCGATAAGACCGCCTTTTGTATCAATTCTACTCAGTAATTTTTACTGTAATTCTCTTTTTTTGTGCACAATAAAGAATATTTGTATTGTACGAAGTTAAAAATATTAAAATAAAGGTATTTGAACCATTAAAAATATATAATTATTTATATTAAACATAGATAATTAATAATAATAATATAATAAACTGTTAATACTGTAAATTAAAATGTAAATACATTTAATAATCAACTAAATCTTTGAAATTAACTCTTAGTTGTCCAGATTGAGTGAACAGGCTATCTCTGAAGACTCTGTTATGCTATGTACTGTTATAAATTTAAGCGTTGCATCAATAGCTATTATTTAATCATACCATGTGATTGTACTTCATATATGGCCATGCAATGTAGTACTTAGAAACCCAATTAATATCAGCCGGTATTGTTATCAGGTTAATTATCAGTTGGTAATTAGATTGATAGAGCAGGTGGTTATTGAGATTATGCCCTTTCGATTGGGTGCACTTTATTTTAATTTATTACATTTTTCAATATACAGACAGGCAATGAAGATATAATATCGGTGTTATTAAATTTTTTTGATAATATTAGAATAATATGTATGAAATGACTCAGAAACTGGCACGCAGTACGATTGTCATTATTATTTCTAATTGGAATTAATGGACATTCTTTTACCAATCATAATTGTGATACGTTGTTGTCTTATTTATATTAGGCAAAAAAGAAAAGTAAACCTACTTAGTAAGTAACCTACTACATACCTACCTACCATTACGGTGAATAGTGAATCCTGTATCTAACTTCCAGTGCTAGTCCGGAGGACTTTATTGTTTATGTCGATAAACTTTCGACGAGTTTTAATTAGTTATTTTTAATGGTGGAGAACTAATAAAATGTAAGGAGATCAATATAATATGTGTCAGTAAATTGCTTAAAATAACATGATTACGATGATAGGCTAGTAGTTAAGACTTCGGCCTCCTACTCGGAAGGTCCGGGGTTCAAATCCCAGGCACACACCTATGAGTTTTCTAAGTTATGTGCGCTTTAAGTAATTAAATATCATCCTCTTTCGGTGAAGGAAAAACAACGTGAGGAAACTTGCATGCCTGAGAGTTCTCCATAATGTTCTCAAAGTTTTGTGAAGTCTGCGAATCCCCTCTTGGCCAGCGTGGTGGACTATGGCCCAACCCTTCTCACCTGGAGAGGAGACCCGTGCTCAGAAGTGGGCCATTGATGGGTTGTGATGAAATAGCTTGAACTATGCCGAGCAAAATAAAGCCGGTTCAAGTTCGCAGTGGAGCACGTGAGTTCGCCCTTCTATGAAACATGCTCGAGTGTTCAATGGCCCGAGCAAAAGTCGATGTAAAATTCAGTCGTTAACCATTGCCAATAGCATGAATGGGGTCATACATACGAGTATGACAATAGTTTGAAACAGGCAAACATGTTCTCTTTGTGAGTCAAACCTTTACTTCGGTGAAATACAGTTGAAATCTTCACTTATACCATTTATAAACATCATTTATAATGTTGAATGCCTTTACTACTTACACATATTTTTACACTGAAAATACTCTTTTCATGTTATTATAAACTAAAATTTTTAATATAATTGGAATACAAATCATTTACCTTTAATTTAAAATGTAAGTGTTATGTCTCCACTCTTATAATTAATAATAATACACAAATATTAAAAAACTGACTTCAAAACTATAAAATAATAATACTCCAGTACTTTGGTAAGTCGCTACTCACTCTACTCACTCAGTCTCATCGTTGGTTTCAGAATATTTTTGACTTGACGAATTGAGATTGTAAGGCTGAACTTTAGAACGTTCTGTTTCACAAATACACCAAAACAATCACCAAAAACCTACAAATAAAAATAACAAAGAACGAAGGGTTCAAATAAACCGTGGTAATGCTCTGTTAAAACCCTCTAATCGGTTACGATAACCTAATAACCTCAAAACGCACAAACAGTGTCGGTTCGTTTCATGACAAGGTGCAATAGCGAATTTCACTTTGAAAGTCAAATTGTGAGCGTAACTGAGCTTAACGTTTCTCCTTGCACGGAACATAAATCGTGATTAAAGAACAGACCAATTAATTAATAAAAATGCTTATCTATCCTTACTTAATATTATGAGTATATTATATGTATAGAGGTGTTCCACACAATTTCAAAACGGTTTACAGTTGAAGGAAATTTCTCATAGAACATGACATTCACATCTGTCAGCAGTAAGTAGTTTTATTTTATAATAGGCTTATGGATTAAGTAAACTGAACTAGGGAAACCGAGACAATAATAAACTTAAGTTTTTAACAAAAGTTCATTTATTTTTTATTGCAACGAATTCATGCTGAGTAAATAATTAATAACGAACCATAAACTGTTCGACGCTTATATTAGATAAAACTAACTCCTACAGTCTATGAATTTTAATCAAAGTAAGAGGATTAACACTAGAGCCGCGTTTTCGGCGACAGCGACGGGCGGGACGACGACATCAAGAGCGAGGCGGTGGATAGAGCAGCAAAGAGGCACACATGTCTGAAACTGTATTGTAGTGGCATGTACAGGGCTTCATTAGGTCTTTACATTGGCGTCGCATTTAGCTCTAGCAATTTTTAGCACCTTGCCTTGCCTTTATATTCACGCCGTCTTTTTATTACCCTACTCTTGATTATGGTCCAAAAATGTTCTATTGGATTAATATTCAACCTGTTAGATGGCTACTCGCAGACGTACAAAGGTTGTAACGCCAGAAATTACTTTAGTAAGCATTCAGGAAGCCTAAGACCATCATCATGCTGGCATGTCGAAATGACTGGAAGCCTCTCTGGGTCGTTTAAATATTTATTGCTCCAGTATATTTTTGTACTTGAATTGAGTCAAGTCTTCCTGCGTGAGACTCAGGGATTCAGTAATACTTGGTTCCGATGTAAGATTCAAGTGGTGTAGTTCCGTTATTCAGCACTGGAGTAGCATGGTGGAGTACACTCTAGGCCACCTCGGTAATGAGATGCTGGCTGGTTTGCTGCAACCCATTATAGCCACACTGCATGGCCAGGGTCTCTCCTCACACTGGAGGAGGCCGCTGCTCCAATGCGGGTAATGAGATGAGACTCCATCAATGCGTTGGAGCCAATATTATGGCTTTCTTTGAAAAATGTTGTCTTTCTATATAGCGTTTTTAATTATATGGCCACCAATACTCATTATTACAAATTAATGCTAAATGTGTTGGTTAGTTTGTCTTTCTTTCACGCAGCCACGGAGCAACGGATCGATGTGATTTTTTTGTCTAAAGAGAGTTTATGGGCCGGAGTGTGACATAGATTATCCAAAGAAAAATAGAGTTAAGGATAAAAGTTGAATAGAAAAAATTAGTTTACGCGGGAAATAATATAAGAGATACAAGTAATAAGTAGAATGACTATTAAAATATTTTTTGTTGGTTAACACTAAGTAAGTGAAGGCGCGAGAAATTTAACCTCTTGTGAAGATTTCACAATATTGCTATTGGCAAAACCAATATTTTGGCGCTTTCAAATGTACGGTCGAAAGCTTCGAATGTACGTACGGTTGAACATGTCTTTTCTTCTCGTTTTCGATAAGACATATGGTTTATCCTGTCGCCGGCTCGCAATATCTTAACGTTATTGGTTCTATTCAACGTTGATTCAGCGCTTTTATATTAAAAACTTCGCAGTACGAGATCTGGGTGTAACATTAAACTGAACCTCAAAGGAAGCTTTCTAAGTTTGTATTCCGAAGACAGTTTGTACAGAAACTTGTAAACATGCGAACTTCGTGTTCGCAGTTTCGAAGCATTACAACGTGATCAATAGTAGGTAACACTACGCCAATACTTGCCTATTTTTCACAACGTGTTCAAACGAGTAAAAAAAATAATGAAGGCATTATTTTTTTAAGAATCCGCTACTAACTAATGGATGGATCATAAAATGAGTCCCCATACTAAATGTGTAGACTACATTAAAGTTAATAAGTAATCTGAACCAACAAAATGAGCACGAGGAAGCAAGTAGAATATAGAATCAGTGCAGTACAGAGGATGACGTCTGAGACAGTGACCTAATTATAGTTTTAATTGCCCGTGTAGTGTAGAGTGGGGACTAATTTGCAGGCGTGTCTGCTGTTTCTTCCAAATCGTGCTGTTAATCATATTCACTTATAAATTAACTAGCTACTGCATGCAACTACGTCTGCGTCTTGTTAAATTTAAGATCAATATTTGGGTTTAAAAGTAAGACCTTCTCCGTGAATCAAACTATCTCTCTACCAAATTCAAACTAATTTTCGTTTTTCTTGTACTCGTATATTAGTGAGATAACTTCTTTTACAAACAAAGCAACGGATTGTGGTGATTTATTGCATAAAAATAGTTTTTGAGCCGGAGAGTGCAATGCAATATGCAGAAAAATGCACTCCTGTGAATGCATTCCCGTGAGATAGATGTATGAAATTTACGCGGACGCAGTCGCGGACTAAGTCTCGTTTAATAATAAATCCAAATGATTAAACAAGCCCCTATACAAAATAACGGTAAATTAGGTATGTGTTGTATTGAAACCTGAATTCAGGTTAACGTTCTGACTAAAGGATAAGAAATGCAACGAGTTTTTATCGGAAAACAATATCTAAATGCCTAGTGGTGTAACCGATCTAAAATGAAACGAAGATTCGTTCTGAAGGTCGTTTTTCTTTATTATCTGATTCAAAAACTGTTTCTGGTTTCGAGATATTATACGAGTGTGTAGGCTTCAGTCTATTCATCAGCCATATTAATATCTGCCACCATTGAGTAAACATGGAGGCACATTACGAAGAAAAAGCATAAAAATATCTAAAAGAAATGAAACGATAGGTACTATCATACTGACAGTCATTTCGTCTAAGCCGTCGCGTGGTAGAGTACTCTTACACAAAAGGGTCTCTTTCGTTATCCCGTTGTAAAGGGATCGTAAGATACATGTCACGGGACACGTCTTCACTCTATCAAAGCTACAACACCAACTACTGTCACTGACACAAGCCAAGCGGTGGTTGCTCTAGCAACCCATTAGCTTCCCATAATGGTCGCTGACTTATTTAAGCCTCATTAATACCTAGGAAACTTCTCCAGACCGGATCGGTAGAGGGGTTACTGGCCAATTCAAGTCTAGGAAGTTATAAGGCCACCCGAAGGCCTGCGACAAGACACAACTACTGTATAACATCCGTGACCGATTGCATAATGTGCTCTCCGAAGCACGAAAGCGCTTATGACATTTCGCTAGTAACGGTCACCCATCTAACTCCCAACTGCGCCCGAGGAAGCTTAAATTGGTCGATCAGTTACGATTCAAACATGTGGCGACGACTATGGCTCTCGCATGGTAATGATAAAATTGCGCCATTGGGGGGCTGTCATCATTTGCATTTATACAAGTTATCACCATACTTTATAACCATACTCTATTATTTAAATACGATATTCATTGTACGTTTGGGTTTTCTAGTTTATACACAAACAATTTATCAATCCGTTCTTAATGGTTTTTATTGTAAGCACTAAAATTAGAGCAAAAAAATGGTCGCTAAAGTGGAACCCCGAAGGTATAATAGCCCTTCAGTAACATCGCTAATGAAGTATAGATCATTGAACTTCTGAGGGAATATTAGAAGAAATGTATCCCTTGGGGTCAGTGACATTCGTGAACCTTTGTTAATATGTATGTGAGGAAAGCTTTTTCTATAGTATTGTACTAACTATGTAATTAATGGTTATTACCTACTTGGTGGCTAGTCATTCAAACCATGTACAACCTCAAGTTTACCAATGTTCAGCTTTACTACATACCATACTAGAGCAACTAGGTAAAATTTTCCATATCCTTCTACTGGGGAGTCCTGAAGTGTGTTATTCCTCAAATAAATATGGGTCTCAGCCATTGCGAACGCTGCACTAATAAAAAACTGTTTTAGGTAAAATGGTAGATAGACGGTACTGCGCTAGGTATTGATGCACGTCGTTGAACTGACAAACTTTACAGAGCTTACATATTTTTGTCCTATTAAACTCATAGCCTCTAAGAAGTAAACTAAGGAAAATAGTATTGATATAAAAGGAGCAGATCCCGCTCACAAATTTGGTAAGCAAAGGCATAAGTGAGTTAGGATATGTGCAAAGAAAGACTACATAGGGTCAATCAGGATCTGTAAAGAAGCTTATGGCTAAATGATAACATAATTGGTATGTTTGAAGCATGTAAGAAAAGGACAAACTGAAAAAGAGAAGTCTCCGTGCGTGACCCCCATTACATGATAGTATAACTCACCTGTACAAAAATAAAACACATACAAGTACAATGCGAGAAATACATTTGAAGCAGCTCTAAATTCGATACATAATCCGTACCTCGTCTCATATGAAAATAATCGTTGTTTTCCCCATTATTTTCATCCAGAATTCAGTACTTATTTGCATCTCTCCATCTGTGTTAAAATATGTTGTTGTCAAAATATTACAATATTGTTAGGTACTCCCAGAGTACTTTCCCCAAATCATGATAAATGTTTCCATAATTATTACTTCATCAGCAATTGCTATTATTTATGTAAGATCTGTCATACCATTCCAATGTTTACTTGCTTAAAATGTTACCTTGCTCGTTCAAAAAGCATTTATCTGTATAACCAGCAGTGCATGACTAGAGAAATAATAATAAACTACGAACTAGAAAGATAAACGACAAAACTTTTAACTGACTACAGAATTTTGTCAAATGTTATCGCATACCAGTTAGTGTCGTCCCATTAAATCAGCTGTTGTCATTTATTGTTGGGGAGTCGTGTATTCCAATTTTCACGTGAGAGGATAGTTTACGTCCACTTAATTAAATTAGAGTTTAATCCACGATTTGGTTGGCGGCCACGACGCGGGCACTGTCTGTCAGCGAGGCGGCGACGCGACGTCCGCTCGCGAGAACCGAGCGCCCAGTACTGGGAGAACCCCGGAACCGCCCGCCACCCGCGACCATCCCTTAACTTGCTGCTTCGTCCTTCACACCCTGTACGATAAGGTGCAGCTTGCTATCCACTCCGTTAAACTGCTGACTGTTGCAAGTCTAAGCACTAACTTATTAACATAAGGTATGGAGATGCACTAAGTACTGAAGTCGCACCCTCTTTACGCTGGAAAACTTAGTGTGCGTGCTCAGCCACAATGTTTACATATTATGCAAACGTCAAGTTTCGATCAAAATATTTGCATTCTTACATTTCATTGAAATAAATCCAACGGAACATGGATCTCGTAGCGCAGATTAGGCTATGCTGTGTCGCAGATTCTCCTAAGAAAGGCTTGGAAAATTAGGAAAATCTTGTACCTTGTAATCTTGAAACCTACATGATTATGTACAAGATTCAAAGTAAATAAATCAAACAGAAAGTTCTCCAGAGAGATCTGCATATAAATTCCATCTGTGTGCAAGTTTTATCGCTGAAACGAAACATTAAGAAGAAACCAGCATTATTTTCTTTAACTCCTCACCACAAGGTAGTCTGGACGAAATCGCTTTATAGCGATAGAACCGCCTTTCGTACCATCTGAGTTTTTTACTATGTTTGTATTTCTTTTCCATTTTGTATACAATAAAGAGTTAATCTATATATCTGCGACTATCTAAACCCCTTTAGGGTGAAATCGGAGGTTTAAGTTTTAATGGAAATAACAATTCCTAGCCAAGCAAAGCTTTCCTCTCCGACCCATAAAATGAAAGCATTATAAGTTTTCGCTAAAGTTCATTCAACTAAAGAAAAAACCTAAATATGTGTTGAAAAATACAACGGTCGTATGCCAATAGGAGCTGGCAAGCAGACAGCGCACCTCGGAAGAACGCGATTAGAATTATGCTGCTGTCGCGTGTCGCACTGACACAGAACGCTAGGTCAGGTTAAATAATTCCTTACAGTATTTGGGTTAGTTTATATGGATGCCGGAATTCAGTGCCGAAAGCATGTTTTTTTATGGCCATTTGTGACCTCTGCAGACTTTTTTGCCACTTTCATCCCATAAAAAATACGTCCGTAACATATACTAATGTGTACTTCGGAACCAATCGTAGTTGGACTAGGCCTAATTATGTGGTATTTCATCTACCGCCCCCAATTCTAGGAGACTACTATAGGGGACTCTCATACTCATATTCATGTGACTTAATCTTGGTATACTTCATATTAATATACTAATATGTACAACCTAAATATACTTAGGTGTCGGTTATGTGTTTATTCCTCTCTTACCAATATAAAGAGTCACTTAAAGTCACAGTCGCTATTTTGTGATAACTAATTCACGTTATCTAGTATTTTATCCATAAATACTTTTTTACCACTTGGATTGACAGCTCTAATTACCCAAAAACATATTATTCACCAAATTTCAATCCTAGGGACATTTTACTGAGAGGCCTTATATATTTTAACGACGATCGTTATAGTCTTATAACGAAACATGGAGAGACAATTCTTGTTCGTACTGTTTTAGGCATAGGCCGCCTATTGGCCGCATTTAGGAATTCCGCGTAAAATATTATTTAAACACTAATTAATTTAACCTGGTTATTTAACCTGTCTGGTTTTTTATTTGTATTCTGTATTTTCTCTGCACCTTTGGCAACTTATAATAGAATAATTGTGATGAGGTAATTAAACAAGTAGAATAAGTAATAATCACCCTTTTTCAAGAGAACATTAAGTAAATCAATGATAGAATTCTTGCTTGCTAAACTTGAGCCTGATCGCATTAAAAACTGATTAATCATTAATGAAATTAGGTTCCACTGTTAAAAAATTTCACACTAACTCACTTAGCCAGTTAAATATTTCATCAGTTATCTTTGAATTTCAAATTCCATTTTTCACCGATTTATATTTCATCGTTGAAAATATAATCAAATATCTTTTGCACAGGTTAGATGTCACCATTTTTAATTCAAATCTAATGAAAGAATAACCAATATTTATAGGGCAATTAAATGATAAAAGAGCTATTAATTTTATATTAGATATTCCTTAAACATCTTAAAATAAGGTTACCAAATAATGTAAGGAAACGTTTAGGCAGGTACTTGTGGGCCCTTCTTTGGGCGAAAGGTCGGAAGCTCCGATTAGCCTGCGTTTGAAGTCTTTATAGCCAGTCATTTTCAGAGTAATGTACCGCTCAAATTCAAATTTCAAAAGAGGGCCCTCGCAAATGTCTTTTACATTGGGATATTTGAACGCCTTCTGCAGTTATATAACATTTTCAAATTATATAAATTAGCCTAGAGGTATTTCATTAACTTTGAAATAAAAGTTTAAAAAAACTACATCCCTAATGGTTGAAAAACTTGTCGATGTTATCCCATATCGTGGGTCCAATTCTAATCTGAAGGTTTAAAATAGAACCCTTTTGCTGTAGGTACCAATATTATCCATCTGTGAAAGGCTTTTTTTTTGTTCTAAACTATATGATATATTCATAAGAACATGAATACGATATTTGATTGGAGTCAAATAAAAATTATTAATTATTATTATAAAGTGGGCCAAACACGTAAGAAGGGTATGTATTACAAATGTATTACCCCAATTACGGTGCGAGTTGCACGTTCTTTTTCGGAGAGGCGGAAGCCAGAGCCTTTTTGCTAGCTAGTCTTCCCCATACACATTGCAATAATCACAGCAGAGATCGAATACTATGTTGATTTATTGGGATAATTTTGTACTGGTGTATATTTTTCTTCATTTCTATACGCCTATAAGGCACGGTGGTAAAAGGAAACAGGCTGCGAATGAACGTCTGGCAAGGTATGGGTTGTGACTAATACGAGTATTTAAAAAAGGTTTTAGCAGAGCATAAATATCCCTAGTTGGGTTATAACTTTTGTACCTATTTATATTTCTTAATTTTATTTATATGAAAACAAATGTAGTCAAATCTAAATTAAAATTTTATTTAGGTTATTCGAAATGCACTCCCTGATTTTGAATACAGGCCAATCGTCGATCGCAGCACGCACAATGTTTATGTGTATATCAGCCACTGCTTTAATCAGGATGCTTTTAGAGACTCCAAATTCTAGTGAGGTTGAGCGCAAGTGTCTCCTCCAAATGTTCCATATTTTGTAATCCAATAGGTTTAAGTCTGGGCTGGAAGCGGGCCACTCGTCGTGCCGAATTCCATGGGCGTTCGGCCAGTTTTGTGTGCTTGCTGCCCGATGAGCTGGCGCTGAATCTTGTTGGAATACCCATCGTCAATTTTCAAAAATTGCTTAAGAAAGAGGTTCCACATAGTTTTGTAAGGACGATATTTTGA
>DWLO01002551.1:0-12341 GCA_018245335.1 Dalla quadristriga | reverse complement strand
GACTTACAGTCGCTAACAGTCCTTTCTCCCATAGTACTTATACTAACGAATACTGATCAACTAACATTCCTATCATACTAACTGGACTAACACCTCCAGTTCCTTTTACGGTCCTATTCAAGGTGTGTCACAGATGTCATGGGCGGCAGCGGATGGGTGGAGCTGCATTTTCGTTTGCTATCTTATACCCATAAACAAACGCTACAGTACCTGCAGTCGACGATTGCCCCGTGGTCCAGCAGTAGCGCCACGACGGCGGCGTGGCCGGCGTGCGCGGCCAGGTGCAGCGGCGTGCGCTCCACCTTGGTGCGCGAGTCGCGCGACACGCCCGCGCGCAGCAGCACCGCGCACGTCTCCGCGTGCGCGTTCGCCGCCGCCAGGTGCAGCGGGGAGGTGCCCAGCTGGAACAACCGTCGCCTTTTTATTGTCACAACACCGCTCCACTGCTAAACCTCTAGTCATATTATTACAATTTATTATTGGTTACAAAATGCTGTTTACATTATGGTGCCAGTGCCTTCTTTTAGGCACAAAGTTCCTGTGTTAGTAGTTAGTGAAGAGTGGGAACGCATCCGCTTACGGTTGAGGAACAGAATTGCAACTCACCCAGTCGGTGGTGAAGGGGGCGCCCTTGGCCATGAGGTCGAGCACGGTGTGCGTGTCGCCCGCGCGCGCGGCCAGCAGCAGCCGCCGGCCCAGCTCCACCGCGGCCGAGGACGCCTGCACGCGCGACGCGCCGCCCCCCGCGCCGCCCGCGCCCCCGCCGCCTGCCGGCACCGCGTCCGTCTGCATACCACCATCATCAACTAACCCGCTATCTATCTACATTGTAACAAAATAAAATATATGTCATACATGCGACACTGTAATGAACCACGTGCTTCCTTCCTCCACGCCACCTCCAGCGTATATCCACACCTTTAATCCTATTTTCATCTGCGTAACATTGACACTGCTCGATAATACTATTATTCATGTACCGTAACAATTGAAAGAAATATGGTAAATTCTCTTTAAGTATTGAACATGCTTAAGTATATTTAATTTTATGCATAGGTATTGGTTTGAGTTCTGCATGGAATTTAAATAGAAAAGAATTATTAAGTACTTACCTATTTATTATCAAAAATCTACAATAAAATAACAAATCATTTAATTTTAAGAGTTAAATAATTGAACTTTTCCAACCATCCAAGTAAATTATTGACCTAGTACTTTGGATTTAAAATCATGTGCTTAAGAATATCAAAAACTTTTTATTAGTAAGTAGGTACATCTAATAATATCTTACACTTAATATTTGCGGTGATGATATCCGAACAACATCTTCCTCGCACAGGTCTGATGTCATCTTGGAAGTTCTGCGAGTATAAACAATATTCTTCAGATCATATATTTTTAGAATTCATATATACAAAACAAATTAGGAGAGTTAGTGACCATGTAAAACCATGCATGTTATCAATATTATCAGTGAGTAGTATGCAATTTATCATGTCTTGTTCCTAAGCAAAAGCCACTACGATCATTTCTGACCTACTGTGGCTATGACTATCAACAACTACATCTGGTATTTATGATTTTGGTTGTGTAGCATTTGTGAAGATGGGTATTGCTCTGAAACTATATCTGTGTAATGACTTCTGATAAATAGACACACAACCAAGCTTTGAAAATGATGTAAACCTACTTACAACCAAAGTTTATTGAACTGTACATTGACATTGCCCAAGTAAAATGTATTGATTTGGGACTAAAGATCTACATTAAATATGTCTTCATTCTCTTGTCATGTTAATAAGATAATATGGAGATCATGCAGATAGATATAAAAATAGGCAGCATGTCATCATGTTGCATTTTGTTACAAAATCAAGCTAATCTATTTGTGTATTGCATTGTGTATTGGCTGACAGTTCTAACTATAAAAAGATAACTCTGTCAAATCTGTTCATTCAATTAAATTCTTATTTCGCGCTTCTTATTATTGTGGAACAAAACAAGCAAACATATTCAAGAAATATTAAGAAACAGGATAAGGATGTAGAGACGAGCGCCCATCATACCTCTTTCAATCTCAATTCTTCCACTTCCTTTTCCTGTCACAACGGAAGTTAATCTAGTGATACAACATTTGTTTATTTTTTTCAACCAAGAACTTAGTCAAAACACTTACTTAAACTAAAATACTTAATACACTGTTTAATCAGCAGTTTCTCCGTTATTATATCCTTGTTATAAATGTAAACGTCAACATAAAACAACACTTTTCTTTTTAGTAGGTACCATAGTCACATTTTGATACCGCGAAAACAAATGTCAATCCTGTCAAAGGTGTCCCAAGTACAAATTAGGGAATGTTTCATCAATAAAACGTTGATAAACTAACAAAAGAAGTTTTCTTTCCAGTTGTTATTATATTCTTTACATCAATATAATTTTCATTGTTCTTATTTTCTTAACTATTTTAAGATAACCCCACATTTTTTTATTATTTGTATATGGTGCTGTTACGTTGGTAGAAGTGTGCGAGGATTCATAGACAATGTTAATAAAAAAATATAAATATAAGTTTTTTAATAGTCTGTCGCGTTGGTCCAGTACAGTATACAGCCATCGTACAGCTGTAATTACTAGCTTAAAACCCTAGACCACATAATACAACTAACTACAATATGTAACATTCTATAAATTTTTGCGAGCTCTCATAATAAAATCGCTAAATATGTATTTATATCAATTTGTATTAAATTATTGAGATAAATATTAAAAGATTATGAGCTTTTGAACCGCATTTGGTCTGTTTACCTTACCAAATGTAAACAGACCGCGACCGCATTGACCGCGGCAACATTGTGTTGGGCCATGTCGGGCCGTGTATTTAATACTCCCGATTTTAATTTATACTTTTGACAGTTTCGGGTTTGATAGTGAGGTGTTAAGTCTTAATTATTTTGCTAGCTATTATGATAATTTATATTTATCATTTGTTGATCGGTAGCATCATTTTAATAGCCTTTAACCATAGATATTTGGTACTATATCTATGGTAAAAAGTTAATAGTAAAATTGATTTTGACCGTAGTACATATTATTATACTTTTTGCCGTAGTATCTCTATCCAAAGAGTTTAATCTGGTTAATAAATATACACTCTATCCCTCTATCGTTTGTGATTTTGACATAAGCTAAATTAAAGAGAATGCGGGAATAAACAAACACGAAAAAGTACTATCTATCTAATTAAATGAATAAAACTAAAGTATAAACAAGCATTTAGCAAAATGTAGTTGCGTAGAATTATTTAAGAATTGGAATTGGCATCGATACCCATCATGAAGCTATCGACGCCGCGATACACGTTCTGTTTGTTCAGCCAGCTGACCTTTATGTTTCTCGATATAATTTTTAACTGTCTAAGTTTGTTTCCAAGAGGACGCGATGGTTTGCTGGTATTGTTTATGTATGTACAAGCTATCATCATTATAAACCCATTCCCGTCCCACTACAGATCTCCGGTCAACATGTTCATAGTTCTTCATGCTACATGAGTGCTGGTAAGCAGACAACAGGTCTGCTATGTGATATCTTTCTAATGTTATCCTCAATCATCATTAGAACAACGGATGTAAATTTCTAAAACGCACATAACTTGTAACAAGTAGGATCCTGATTTTAAGAGTCATGTTGGTAACCGGAAAACGGGAGCGAAAATCTGTCATATCAAAAACTGAAGCAATATTCAGGGTTTTTTGGGAGGCGAGGCTTTTGTTATATATACTTAATGTATTGTTGAAAATTGCAAGTGCAGGACATTCATAGGCCTAGAAAAAAAATCTTTAAATTTGGAAATTTTTGCCCGACTAGTGTCAGTCTAAAATGAGGAGGTTCCTTATGTATGAGCTACAGTTTAATTCATCCACAGTTAAATATATACTCATAGCCCCTGATAAATTCAAATGAGACACATTGTTGAAATTAATTGTACAAGGAAAGGAGTGCATTTCTTTATACAAGTTTAAAAATAACCCTCGCTCTGATCTAATTAGAAGACTTTCTAGTTTTCAGGACCTGTTCTTGGTGCTATCACTCACTACAATGTTAATGACATTCTTTTCCACATATCTATTTCAAGTAAGTATAAATATAAAATCCTTAAAAAATAAATTGATGTCCTTTAGTTTTGTTAAACAAACAGCTGCAACTTTTAAACGTTGAAATAATTAGGCTTTTTAGGATGTATAATTAGTCTGTGTACTTTCTACTGGCAACCCAAATTAATTTACAACCGGGACGGCTTAACGTGTCCTCTGAAGCACGGAATCAGAATTGAACGTTATAAAGACTGTTGACTTAGAAATTCCCCCCGCAGGCAGGGCTAGTGGAGGTGCTAATCCGCAAGTTCCGCGCTGCGGCAGCGGCGTCGGGCGCGTACCTGGCGGCCAGCCTCCTGCTACATGCCGTCTGGCTGCTGGAGAAGTGGGGCAGCCCCGACGCCACCTCGTCCCCGCTCCTCATAGTGCTCGCCACTCTACAGAGATGCTGTAAGTACACTTTCTTTTTATTTAAAGTGAATAGCAAACGTGCAGTCCCACCCACCAATGCCGTCCATGGACATCTGTGACACCTCGAATAAGACTGAGGGACTGCTAGTAAGTTAGTCCGGTTAGTATTATGTGTTATTATGAATATTAGTTGGTAAGTATTAGCTAGTAATAGGATTGTGAAAGTTAAGAATGTTAGTGTAAGCTCTTACAGTCCTGTCCCAAAAATACACCCTGTATAATTATGTCTAATCTAAAAGTATTTCTTGTCCTTGCAGTGTCTCCGTGGTACTACTTCTTTTACAAGCGCGCGGCGCTGCGCGTGTCCGACCCGCGCTTCTACGAGGACATCGACTGGATCAACCGCCAGCTGCAGTCCCACTGAACTATCTCACTTGCACTCCGTTCCGCGAATCCATGCTTTAAACAGTTTCTGCTAAAACAAAGTTATTACGTCGGTATCATACGTTAGAGAGAGAAATTGACAATATTTGTGTCGTCAATACTTTTGTGACAAAAGTTTCTGTTTAAATGAGTCCACCGAAGTAATATTGAGTTGTCAACACCAAATCTGGCGATGTTAGTCAGGTGGAGACTCGGTTTTATGCGCCATGTGGTGGCACACGCTCCATAAGATTCAATATTCAGAAATCATATCAATCAGAGTAAATATGAAATTCAGATAATTTAGTTTTCCCGTTAAGCCATCACATTTCTTCTCATTCCGGCGCCGCAAGGGAAATATGACTTCTTTTTAATGTTATAATATTGTAATAAATATTTTATAAGAATAGCTATTTTCGACAACAAGCTTTCTAGAGTCAATTTCAAATGTCCACGCTCACCTTCGGGGCAATACAAGTGCCGTGGACAGCATTTTGGTAATTCTGATATTTTGGATGCAAACTTTAGAATAATAAAGTATATCAAAGAGGCGATTGAGTAAAGCCTAAAGCGTTGATATTTTAGCCGTAGATTGAGTAAAATTTTATGTTGTTTATTTACCTGTTGTAATTTATAAGTCAAATATTACGTCTAAGATTATCTAGTCAGAATTGAAATAAATGTTTTATTTATAACTTTGTTTTATTTTTCTGTGAATAATTTTACAAACAAAGGTGTGTACGCCTATAACAAAAGTAATGCGACGGAATGTAACATTGCCCATAAAGAGGCAAATCGTGAAGTGTTTACGAGCAATATTGAAGTACTCAATCAATCAAATCTTTTTAATTCATCGTGAGGTAAGTAAATACACTTGAGAAGCGTCATAATAGGAGAAAATAAGTACATAAATACGTTACATGCAACTAAATTCGTCACTGATCTAATAATCACTGATGTTAACACCTCTAATTTTGTCCCAACAGAAAATAAATATCTTTGTCATCGGCTTAAAAAAGTGCCTAGCGGAGGGCTAGCTGAAACCAGAAGTTTTTTTAATTATTTTTATGTGAAATCAAACGAGCATGCGGCTCCACCCATCCGCTGCCGTCCATGGCACCTGTAAGAATAGGATACAATTGTTGTAAAACAATAATTTCATGGCAGAAATGGGTGTGGCGGTGGTAACGCCCCGGGTGAACATACACAGGTTCTACCAAGTATGGAGAAATAGACCGATTAACAGTTAGCATTCTGAAACATTTCTTCTCGTACGGTGTTAAGATGTTTCAGGTTACCCATTCATTAGTCGCTGAGCGACCACATCGTCCCGTTCAGGATAGACAATAAATTAAAATACAACATAAATTTGATATACAATACAATACAACGTAAGAACTATTTTGCAGGTAGAGCCTGCAAAACATTTAACGCTTTACAAGCCCTAAAATAATCAGCCTGTACAATATCTCGCGAATTAAATAATATTACAGTACCTACTGATCGTGTTGAATTACGCTTCGATATGTATCAATGTTATTAAGTCTTGTCGGAGGTCTCTATGTATATAGTATCAGGAAGGTATATATTATATATATGTACAGGGAGGAGGGAGGTAGAGAAGTTTATATAAACTTCCAACACTGATTGACCATTAACACGTAACATTGTATACTTAATACCTTTTGGGAATATTTTCGAAAATACACCCTACGTAGACACCCTAGTGGACAATTAAATCAATTTCCGTCAGAAATCCACGCGTCGTAGTGTATGTAGCACCGCAGCGCGCATTCAGAGTAGACAACTTAGCAGTGTCTACGTAGGTAAGAAAACGTTTCTGCGCTCATTCCTAAGCAAACAAAATGTTTTATCTTACCCTTAACCCTTCTAAGATCTTACCAATAACTAAAATTCGAGTGTCTGTCTGTGATATTAACAGTGAGGTCAACAATTAAATATGCTAATTATATGGTACATAATCAACCGTTTTTAGAATTCTCGTCTGTTGTCTGTCTGCGTTTTTTTGTCGCGAAAAAGCTTCGAAACCGCTAAACGGATTTTCATAAAATTTTCAAGAATTGTAGCAGATACCACTACCTTTTCGCATACGTTTCATCCCATTATCTCAAACGGTTTTCTAGTTATAGACCTCAGCGTCTGTAACCCTTTTCACTGTTTCGCACATTTCACGTGGGCGAGGTCGCGAGCTCTTAGTATTTAAATATAAACTGCAGGGAATGAAGTATCTACTCGCCAGGACGATCTGTAGTTGCTCAGTTAGCAGGTGTGCGTTTAATACAGCGAAAGTGCTGCCGTGTCGTTTCACAGAATCAATAAATCGTCTGGCAGTGCAGCGGGCGTCATCCTGCAGGCGGGTCGCGCTCGGGGCGGGCGAGCAACATGTTGTCGAACATCCTCTACTTCATGCTCGTGTACGTCATGATGACACTGTGCGACCAGGCATTCCACATCCAGCCGGAACAGCAGCCGAGCAACCGCTACCGCATTTTCACATTTACCATGTAAGTATCAGTACTTACACGCAGGTAAGCCTGTGGTGGACCCCTCCCATTCTGAGAAGCAATCGGACTTTGAGTGAGCCTTTGATGGGTTGATGAAACACAATACAATACAAATTTACTTTATTCCACACCATAAAAATCCACATCGAATTTAGAGGTAAGATAACAACGAGTATGCAAAAGGCGATCTTATCGCTGATAGCGATCTCTTCCAGACAACCTTTGGGCAAGAGAGGACTTTAAAGGGGGACATGAAAGGGGGAGTAAAGGTGCTTCACGTCAATAAGGATTATATAATATTATATACAATATAATATTATAAATATATACATACTCACTTATAATATACAGGGTAATTTCTACCTGACCAGAATGCAGTATACTTACAATATAATATATAATTACATATAGGTACAATATAATATTATAAAGATAAATAACATATCAAACTTAACGATATCGTCTTAACTCAAAAACGTAGATTTTTGGGAAAACGAAATACCTACTTAAACCATTCTGTAATATTGTCCGGAGCAAAAACACACTAGAACGAAAGAAATCCATGATAAAACAAAGAAGGAGAATTTCGTTGTAATTTCAATTTGAAATCATTGACGACGTTAACAGAAGCCTGTGAGTATGCGTAACTCAATTCGATCCTGTCTTATTAGGTCTGTATATCATTAAGGGTGCGCTATATACATATTCATACTGAAACAACTATAAACAAGTATAACGAGCATAATTTTACCAATGCGTCAACGATGTATATAAACAGCCAACTACTATTATCAGCTAAGTATAAATAAATATAGAAATGCCGGAAGCCTATGTTGTAGATTTTATTTTATTAATATAATAAAAATGTTGAATTGAACCTTAAATACGAACAAGTCAGATTGCAATCATTCGTTGCAGGAATCTGACAAGTATACATACTGTTTCCTATACCACGCGTTACTATGAATGCAAACAAAATAAGTAGAAAGGTGTTATAATTATTCGACCTTGGTACGACGAATTTAAATAGCCAACCTCGATCTAAGGCGTTTTTTTCTCAACTAAATGAACAAACGTGGCTTCAATACATTCATAAAATCAAACGAACTTACTTGTTAATGACGTTCGATGATTATTGTACTGCGCATCGTACAAATAAGTTGAAAACGACCGAAAATAAGATCCCTATGCGTAATAGATTTTTTTTTTCAAACACCTCACAAGGTTTTATTTATCTCTAGGTCAACGTACAATTTCGTGCATTGTTAATTCAATCTGTGGCCGAATTAACATAAAATAAAGTAGGTACCTATGTGCAAAGTTGCAACCCAGTTTTCACCATAAACGAATTAGGAATTGATACATATTTAGATGCGTAGGTTTAAGTTTTGGTGCGGTCGTCATACCAAAAGTGGCGCGTGCCCATTTGGTATGCTTGCCTGTCTAGGCGCTAACTACAAATGTGAACCGGTTCTGTAAAAACCGGAGGTTTACCGGTTACTCAACACATTGATCGGTTTTTACCGGTAATTAATAAACATACTGGAGATAGTGCTAATTTGAAATCAACTGCAGTGCTCCCACACGGCATAGATTTTGATCCAATGTTTTATTCTGAATACTTTGTAATGACTCTGTGAGGCGTTTAAGCTTTGTTTTTAGACAGAAACGGCTCGTTACTTTAGACCTGAGACGAACTAGTTACGTAACGTACCCTAAATGGTATAACTATTAGTTAAATTTAGCATTGTCTATTATTTATTTTTTTATTTTTCAATTATAAATGAATACCCTACCCCAATGATTTTCTTTTTTTTCTTTTATTGTTGGAACTCCTTACAGTAAATCTATTATTATGAGTAATAGTGTTGTCACTATTGACTAGTTATCTGTCCGAATATTTTCTATGTACATGGTGGTTTACCAAAATATAATTTAATTACATCTTTATTCTTATATTTGTTGCTGCATCTTTCCCAATATTTATTTATCTAAATAACTTTGTAATCGTAATTTTTAAAACCCCCACCACCATCACCCAACGCCAAAACGGTTATCTCCCGGTTTTATCCCGTTTAAAATGTCGAAAAAATCTCGGAGCTTGATGTTGCCTCCGGTACACATCACTAGCGCTAACTACTACATTACCATCGGCACATTCCTCATGATGCGAACAGTAAGTGCCATTTACGCGCAGCGAGATTATTACGACATGGAGATAGGAGTACCTGCGGTTCTAAGTCTAGTTCTAAGTCACTGATTTGACAGTATCTAATCCTATGGTAATCCCTAATGTCACTATAGACAATACCTATCTAAGTCACCAATTTAAATATTAAAATACACACTTATTACTTACAATAATATCTTACTTATATGCACAAAAAATACATTTGAAAATTAAAACTAACAAGATTAACATTAAATTATAAAACCAAACTAGTCCGAACTAAATTAAATCTAAAAAATAATAATATTTTAAAACTAACTTCCAACCACTACAAAAATATAAATATTTAAAATAAATGTTGGAAAATTTGGCCCCTGCGGTGTGGTGCCCAAGATGCTGGTAGCATTTCCTCGCTGTATAGCTAACTTAGCTAAGCTAATACGCTGAGCAACGAAACTGCCAGCTCTTGGATCATGTGTATTCGATTTAGATTTTTTTCAATAGTCCGAAATAAGGTACGTATGTGCTAAATGACATTACGGCTGAGTTTATTTAGCACTGAAAAGTATATTTATTTATTCGAGTATATCATGTTCATAATACTGCAGCGATAAATGTATCGGCAGTCGTACCTCTCAGACAATACCCTCAGGATCCTGTTAGGGCTGTCCCGGACCCTACGCAGTCAGGATGTGCACCGCTTTCGCATGAGAGTTCCCTTTCGGTGACGCTGTGAAGGCCAGAAGGGCCAACAGAAACTGTCCATTCGACAAAAAGCATGAGAGTGTATAAACAGCCTACGCGCGATTCGGCGAACATCCCTGACGCGCTACAGAACTGTGATGAAGATGATGAAATAGGGTATAGTTTGTTATGCTGAGTTCAAAACTTCCAAACCAACTTCCGAAAGATAACAGTGCCTAACAGTGCTAGTGCGTAACAGTTTACGCACTGGCACTGTAAGGCACTGTTATGCTCTTGAAGCCATAACAGTGTTTATTTGTAGACTAACAACGAAGCAACTCACCAGGACATCCGACGATAAGTAATGAATGAGATACAAGAGAAAACAAAGGCAATAGGTACAATCGTCCTCACTAGAAGCCGTTGGGTCTGGAAGTCTTGCGTTTCAATTAATTGCATTATTAACAAGACAATTAGTCGAGTGTCATTATACAGTACAATCGAGTAATTAGAAATCTGTGACGATACAACAGGAATTAACAGGATACTGACATTCCTTCGATGTGATTGCGTCGTGATTGACAGTTGTATTAGTAGAAACATTATAAAAGTAATTGTAAAAATAAATAGATACTTAACATATTTAATAACGCGACAGAATTCGTAATGATGAAATCGGTAGGTAGACGAATTAAAGGTTTACCTACATTGCTCGTAGGCCAGGGTCGTTTGCAGGACTGATAACCGATGGGAATAAAGGTCTTAGATGGAGACCACGACTCGGAAAAGCAAGGTCGCCGCCGGCCAAGGGGACTGACGGCCGAGATACGTGGGGCGCAGAACCGAAAACAGCATTTAACTGCCAAAGTAATGTTTCCGAAAACTCCAACAGACTAACCGCTAATTCAAAGCTCGTCAATTCAAGTCAAGGTCATGTCATTGAAATGCTCTCCAGGACACTGCAGGTAATTAATGCCATTGCAGAACCTTACCTAGATCTGGACATCTATTCGTAACAAATATCAAGGTCTTGCAACATCAGCAACCCATCAGAGGCCCGCTACTGAGCACGGGAATGTTCTCAAACTGAGAAGGTTTAGGCAGCGGTAAAATAAGTAATATCTAAATAACATCAAATTGCATTACCTTAAAAGTAGTTACTGATTTTGAAATTAGTATCCCTAATGTTACCACAGTCAATACCTATCTAGTCATCGGCTTTCAATATACACACTTAACCTATTTAATCTAGGGTAAGCCTGGAGAAAAATAAGCCAGCGGAAACCAAATCGCGGCACTTTTAAAAAAAAAATCTTTTTAACCTTAATTGTCCCGCACTATTTAACAGTACCGGCAGTTGTGTATTTAATAACTAGTACCAAATAAGTAATTAAGTAAGTGTAGAGAAAAATTCTGGGTAAGTATATACATACCTGCTTACCCACAATTTTCCTCAACCATGCCTCGGGCTGTCTGCAAAGGGCAAATGCTATTTCGAAACGCTAAAAAGTTTTCCTGTTCACCTCAACTGAACACTAGTTAGGTTTTATTGGGATTTCGAAACAAAACTTACTCACATCCCTATTCTGGGTAAATACGCTAGAACTTGATACCAACTCACGGAAATCAGTCGGAAAAATTCCGCAGGCATCGAGGTCCCCAAGCCAGAAGCGTGGTATTATCGCCTTTATTTCCTTGTGGTTAAGGCTGTTTGTTTCCGCACGGTGATCACGTATCTCACGGGCGGGGTTGACGGTGGACCACCATGACCTAGTAACGAGTCAGTCGCTAAGGCTGCCGTGCCTGCCGGCGAATGATTGAGTTACTTATTACTTACTAAGAGCTCGCGGCTTCGCCAGTGTGTAATATCGAAACACAAATTTAAAACAACGAGACCGGGTACACTTACTATAACTAAAAACCGTTTGAGATATTGAGAAAAAACATAGCCATACAATTTGGTAGGTGGTAGAGCCTGTATACGGTTCGCCCGGGGCGGTACCACCGCCACACCCATTTCTGCCGTGAAATAAT
>DWLO01002550.1:0-12343 GCA_018245335.1 Dalla quadristriga | reverse complement strand
CAGTTCCTTTTACGGTCCTATTCGAGGTTTGTCACAGATGTCATGGGCGGCTGCGGATGGGTGGAGCTGCATGCTCGCTTGCTATCTTATTCACATAAAAAAGAGGAAAGAAAGAGAAGGCATTCAGAGTGTTATTGTAGTTCAGAGATATATTGTAGTTGTTGTGTGTAGGTACGGCGAGGGCGATAAAGGCGCGGGCGCGGTGACGTCAGAGCGGCCGGCGTCGCGCGCCAATGGCAAACGAGGCGGCGCCGACTTGCGCCCGCGCACCGCCCACTGCGCTCTCCTTCGCTGAGAAAACTCAGGAAAATATCCTCAACCGACTAATGCAACCTAACACCCGTGATATCGCAACTGCCTTGGTTACCAACATACGTATAGATCATTGACCTTCAATTAAAGCACATTGGGGATTGTTGTTAAAGTAACGTTATCAGGAAACTGGGGTGGTTATGAAAAGAAAGACCAAGATAAGCACATAAATAATTCAGACCTTTTAAATTTTTGCAGTTTAAGCGAAACTTGATTGAATAAACCAGGTACGTTTTTACTACCTAAATAGTTAGGTAGGTACTACCAATGAATTTAATTAATTTAATTACTAGTTGTTGACTGCGAATTCGTCCGCGTAAAATTGATTCGAGTTTAAAAGTATCCTGTGACCTTCTACGAAACTACCTCTACCAAATCCTATGAAGATCGGTTGTCTGAAGGCGTGTCAGACGAACAAAAAAAACATTTTCTCAATTATTATATTAGTAGATAGGTTTGATGAAAATTAAACAAACTTTTCATCCATACATTTTCTTTGTCCTGATATGACTTTCAGAGGTATTATGCTATTACTCGACGTATAAAAAGTAAACAAGCGCAAGTAAACATTTCAAAGCGTTCCGCGCGCGCCCCTGTATGGTTTATAGTTTATACTTATGCGCGGAGTATAAGGAACTCTTTATAGTCGGTGCGCGCGAGTCGATCGCACGCGCGCTCATCTCGCGAAGGGGATCTCCGCCCGAAAGCTTATCCTTGTTACTGTTGCGTTTTAATAATTTACTTTACTTTAATATTAAACACGTATTAATAACTAGTGTTCAAGATGAACTGGGGACAAGAACGCGAACGTACTTGTGAGAAGCTGGAGATTAATGAAGCAGTCGGAAAGCTTTTACAATCTTTCAACTACGACACTATTGTGCCTCAGCCGACCAAGTAAGTGCTTTGTGTTTTAGCGGTTTATCGTAATATTGTGGTGTTTTAAGTCATATTTTCTAGTGCCGTAGACATTTCGTAGCAAGGCTACGACGTAGGTATATGTTTAATACAATTTAAATTCATTAATCTTTAAGTTATATTCTTTCGGATAATAATATGTGTACACATAAAGTATACTTAATAGAAATTGCGTTTTTTTCGTAATTGGTTAATTTTAGTTTGTTTTCCATCGTATATACGTTATTGATTGACATGGGTAGTTGATAATACTTAATTATGGAAATTATCATTTGATGTAGGTATATCTGTAATAGCTACAAAATTAACCACCTGATTTTTCAATACCATTCAGATAAGTATAATAATATATTCATTCATAATTGTATAAGATTTGTTAGTTAAAATTAATAAATATAAGAAACGCTAACTAAACACTAAATTAGAACGTCCTGGCATTTGCAATTCAGGAATGATTACTCACAAGGTGGTTCATACAGGCCACACCCGGATGTTAGAGACACCCATGAACTGTGATTTATAATGTTGTATGACAGTCAATTAAGCTACTTTTAAACAGCTGTACATAAAAACCAGAAAAACTATAAAACAAAATTGTATTGTATTTTAAGCTATTATATTTTCGCTATACTTAAGTTTCTCAAGCCCTTCTTCGTAGATCCATGTTTGGGGTCTGGCGCGCGGAGGGTGCCGTGGTACAGGGCTAGACGGCGCGCGACCTGAAACCGGCATCGCGGTATTATACGAATTGTTATACATATAATATTAATATATCACTTCACTCATTTCATGGGACACTTTTTATAAAAGAATATTGCAAAGACTTTCACTATTTTAATAGCTAGCTCTTTTTTTTCGAATCCACCTTTCTTAGTTGTTGACCCTCTATTGATAGGCCTTGACAGTGTCGTAGCTTTCACCCACGTAAGTAAAGTAGTAAGCCCAAGCTAATTTGTTACTTAACACAAAAAAAACAATACCGTTTTTACATGCATTCATTAAAATAATATTGACTGAAAAGACAATAATCCATTATAATATTTAAAAAAGGGGTCATCATTCCATATTATTTTTCTATATTTATCTTAATAAAACGTCAATCTGTTTACAATAATTTTATATCCATAATAAATCATGATAAAGTTAGCAGCGAATATACGGTTCCTGAAATTGTGGTTTTAAATTATACATACACAAAAGCTCTGAAGTATTGGTTCGCGGAATTTTACCTTCGTTCCCCACCCACTCACAAAGGAACGTTTACGCAGTTTCCAACATTTCCTGAAATACGCCATGTTTCTCTATGCGATTTGCAGTATTTTTTACCAATTAAGTTCTCGGTTCCAATTTAGTTTAGACGCTGTAAATGGCCGGCGGCGATTTCAACGCTTTTTTATTTACAAAATAAATCTCCTGTTACGGCCATCGGCGCTCTGTCGATCAATTAGTAATCAAATTGGCTACGACGGATGTTATTAGCGTGCATGTATCGATGGATTGACAGATGCATACGTCTATTGCCGCTGCGTCAGTGTGTGGCGGTTTCAGGTGTCGCTACACGTTTTGTATGTGTGGACTGCGCATATGTCGATGGGGCGCGGGAGAAGTGTGGGGAGGGTGTTCGGAGTAACTGCTCAGGCTTGTAGCTAGCTCGGTACATTTTATTGTAGCTCGCCTCTCTAGATACCGCCGCCACTGGAGTTTCCCCGGTTTATCGATGTCGATATAAACCGAGTAATGGCCGCCGTCGTTTTTCTCGTTCTATGTTAACGGGATTGGATTGCCTTTAATGGCTTGTAGTTACGCGACAGGTTTATAAGTTTTGTCAAGCTATTGTTATAGATTTTGAATAAAAGACGAAAAATGTTCGATGTACCTAACTATGTATTCTATTTGCTTAGTTATGCCCTTTGTTGGATCATTAAAGTTTTACGACTGTATTACAATTATAGTCTTAGGCTGGAGCGTGTGAATCTCCTTTTTATTAACGTGCGGAAGTGCTCTTGGATATATCCGTCACGAGGAGATTATGTCAGACCGACTAAAACCCCACGGTGTCCTTCTCTGCACTATTCTGTCGGGATCACGAGCACGATTTCGGATTCTTCTGCGATCCCAAGGGTGTTGGTCCTGATCAGGCATAATTTTCATGATCCTAGAGTGAACCTCCTTTTTTTACGCTGGGAAATGCATTTACGCATCCTGCCCGGAACCTGCAAGGACTCGGGCGGGTATGTGGCACTCGCCGGCATGCCGGAATACCCACTAAAACCCAGCGGCACGATCAGACGCCACGGTAGTAATGCGCAAGCGAGCCACGGGATCGCTTGCGCATTACTACCGTGGCATACTACCTCCTGGGTTAACATCTATCGACCTAAAGTTTGTCGATGTCGGAAGTTTTTAGCCACTTCCGGCCGTCAACAAGTCAACGACTGCTAACGATATCAATTAAAGTCAACTGTCTACTTCTCTTCCAGTTGAAAATTAAGGCTTGATTGAAAGATATTTTCGACTTCTGTGGAATTAATTTTTTCTATGACATTATATATTTTTGATTTTTTTCCTATTTTTGTACACTTCGTCAATTTCACAGAACTGTCGATATCGACACATCTAAATTTACAACTACATTGTATCGATGTCGATATTCTGTTAAAACGTCCCAGCCCTGCGCAGGTTAACTCGTAGCTGGGGCGTTGCCTCAACTGCCCTGTGTGTGGCCAATAATTTTATTACAAGTTCATTAAGACGCTTTGCGGCGTCATCTCTCTCTTGTTTACATTCGCAGCTCGTGTGAGGCCGTTTATTTTAAGTACTAAGAACGTCATCTTCCTGTCGATCTCATTGACTTGGGGTCGGCAGAGCATATTATGTTGCAGAAAAATTGCGGTAAGCGTTTTATGACCTTCTGCTTTTCTGTCTCTCTTCACATGAGTCCACCTTCTACCTATCGGATGCTAACCCTCCTTGGGTATATTTTAGTGATTGTTCCACCGATTTTTACTTTAGTTTTGTAGGCGGAGGGTACTGGCTTACCTTAAAATCAATCCAGAATTAAATAATTGAAGTAGTACACATTTTTATGGGCGCGTATTCTACATAATACTACGTTTCTACCTCAGGTAAGTAAGGTACGTTTAGAGTACTCTGAATTTTATACCCTAGTCCGCTAGATCGGACGAACAAAACGATTTTGTACATAAGCTATTTAAAAATATTTTACTTAAGAAAAGTAGTGATCCACATGTGACCAAGATCTGATTGAGGTCAAACGAAATAAAATATTAAATATGATTATGTTAAGGTTTGTCTGTCTATTACAACTTACTGTATATGAGACCAAATTATTAAAAAATCAATAAGCTAAATATCTATACGATTTTTATATTTATTATTTTTACCTTATGGTCTGGATAAGCGAACGCTAGCGATAGCGTTTATGAAGGTCACATAATTTGTATGGAAGAAGCGTAGCGCCCCTAGCGGACACGACATGAAATAAATCTGAAATCTAGAGCATTTTAATACGTTCCTTGGCTTAAACGCTCTCTGCTCAAAACAACATTATTGCGTGCGTGTCCGCATAGTAAAATTTTATGTAACGAAAATTGTCTTTCGACTTTTTCAATGGTTAAAAATTTATCGAATGGATAGCAATGGCAACTTGTTTAGCTAATTAACATCGTAAGTCGTTTTGGTTAAAAGTAAATTTGAACTTAATGCAGACGTATTAGTGTACTATTTTCCACAGTTGGCTCACGGTTTGATGATCTCGTAATCGCTGCCGACAGGGCGCTAAAGGGGCAACTCATAATAGAGGTACTGGTGATTGCTCATACTTATAGCTTGCTTTAGAGTTCTGTTTTACATTAAACAATTAATAATATAAAAATAAAACTCAACTTATTTTGCTGTAACCAAAAGATCTTCCTACAAAAAGTTCGATAACTTATATGTAATTAATTTAAAGGTATTTAAGATTAAGGCACTGTGCGTTTCTATAAACCTTATTTGGTGAGAGCCTGGTGCCTGAATAAGGATTCTCCAAAACAGGGCACCAGTGCCCTTTCTCTGAAAGCATCTTGAATTACTCAATTAAACTTAAATGTACTAAAAATTCCAAAAATTATCTCAATCATTTCGGTTTAACTCCAGTACTCCACTTGGCATTAATGTATTCACGTGTTTTGGCATGCAACCGCCTCGTGTAGACAGAACAAAGCACAGAAATATGTATAACCAATGTGAAGTGCCACTGTACTGTTCAGTGTGATAGGTGTATGTAGAAATGAAACCATATAAATCTTAGTACAACATTGTACGCTATCCAACAGTAGAATGAAGTCAAGACCGCGACTAGTTTACAGACTACAGTTGACACCCGTTAGTGGACAGCTGTAACCCGATAGTAGATGTTACCTATCCTACGCGCGTGATCTCAAAACCTATGACCAGCGTTACAGATTTCGTTAACGTTTAGTAAGCTCACGAAGCATGGTTTTCTTTGACTAGGTACGTCTCCACTATTCCTGTTGTTGGTGAAAGTTCGTATGGAAAAATACTTTTACACGGTTGGAGCTGCGGGAAAAGTGTAATAATTTAATGAATGTTTTATCTATGTATTTTGTACTTACTCCTCCCCCTTGCTTTATAGCAACTAGTGACTGAAAATTGATCCTGGGCAATGAATCTCGACTGATCCCAAGAGGGTAGCGGTTGGTGAATAAAACAAAAGGCGAGTACGGTTCGGTTTTATTACACTAATATAAAAACCTCGACTCCTCTCAGTATTTTAGAGGAAAACAGCCCTTTAGTACCTTCATTATTCTAGCTACCTATCAAGGGAAACCTTTGGAATAACAATCATTGATTGCTTTTCGAAGTGCAAAAGCCATGTACTCGTATTGTGTTACATGGTAGAATTATGATAATCCTCTTTGCTTGCGGTCAAGGAAAAGTATTATAGGGCATAAAATATGTTTCGACATACCTACTACAAAAGGTAAAGAAAATGCTTGGTAGATATTTTTTGGAGGTTTTTGAATCTTACACAAGAGATGCCAGTTATAGCAACACCAAAGAAGACGCTTTTTTTGCGCGGTAGAGTGGGAAAATTTAGTGAAGCGCGTTACGGAAGTGGTGTAACAGATGTGATGTCACCGACGATTGTGAGTATGAATTTAACCACGCCCGCACGAGCAACCGATGCCACGGTATAAGGAGCGCAGCATTGGAGGAAGATGGTCAAATGGATGTCATAATTGCGTAGACAGAGCAAGAGAGCAGAGCGTAGAGTTATAGAGGGGCACATAAAATAATAACAATTATTTAAAGTGAGAAGGCGTAAGGTCAAATATGTGGGTGTGAGCAAGACGAAATATATGGTTATTCATGTGAGTGTGAAAGCGTTTAAGCGTTTATTTGCCCGGCATGGCTATTTGTCTCTTATAAAACTTTCGGCTAATCACCGTTCATTTCATTTATTAAGAAAATCGTACGTTTACTCTGCATCGTTCTGATATTTAATAGCAATTATTGTATGATTATTTACACTCCATCCATACCATAAAAGTTTTATACTTGCGCGTGCATACACTAAAATACGCACCGGTTTATTTTGTTGTATTTCCCACTTACTAACCCTAACATCGACAAACAGTATTTTAGCAACGGCTACTACATCTTAGCGTTCTACACCGAATATGGAAGTCTTTCCAATAGGATGTTGCTATGCTGTTGTAGTGTTGACGGAATGATTATGAAACGACAGCACGAATATTGGCTCTGACCCATAGGATATTTCTATGTAGGTCAAGCGCTGTGCGCTGTGTTGTAAACTCTGCAAAACTGTGGAAGGATTAAAGAACAACGGTCACGAGTTATCATGGCCTTCTTTAATATGAGGAAATTATTTCATTACTAAAATTATAAATGAAAACGTGTGTTTGTTGATTTGTTGGTTTCTCCTTCATTCACGCTGCAACAGAGCGACGGATCGACGTGAATTTTAGCATGGAGATAGAAAATGGATCAGAGAGCATAGGCTAATTTTTGACAATGTGGAATAAGAAAATTTTAAGGGGGCGGTGCCGCGGGTAGTATGCCTCTTTAAGTTTATAAATGATTATAATAGATTATAGTATATTATTAATAAAACAAAATGTATGTAACTATAACGAACGCATTTATTACGGCCTTGGGAGTTATTACAATTTTGCGATGGCTAATTTCAACTTATTTTCATTCTTTATTGTACACAAGTAAAAATATACACTTAATAATATTTCAAGTAAATTATTGTTGTATTATACCTACTTATTTTAAATAGGTGGATTATCTACCATATCTACTCCAAAAGCTTCAACATTTGATATGGAAAGTGCTTGATTTGTTTAGAATTTTTTGCGTATGAAATGTCTGGCTTAAAGTTAAAGTTACCTCCAACGGGCAATTAAATTTCATAATAACCCCAAAGCAGTGTCACCGTAAGTTAAACAAAGCGGCGAAAATAATGAAGCGTTGACACGCTCGCTGTAAAAAGTCGAGCCCACCCAGGAGACAATTACAGTTATTTAAACGTAAACCTTAACGAAAAGTACAATGAATTTACAGCTACCTGAATAAATGATAACATCGCGGTGAATTTGATGTCAATATGTGTTAACACTAAGCTATTTAGTTCACGACTCGGACCCCTTTACCACCCTGCCACCACACGCACACAGGCACACCGAACCCCCCCTCCCCCCTACCTCCCGATCTGCGCCTGTGCGCCGCCTACACAAGTGGAAAAGCAATTTTTCACAAGTTACACCGACGTACACCGACAAACAAAAACGTATGTAGTGAGTGCCTTGCCCCACGAAAAGTTTTGTAGCACAGAATTTGTTCGCTAGTTGTGTCTAGACACGCCATGCTTTTAAGTTAGCGGTGAATCCTTCGAGAGTTGTTTCGTGAACTTGGTACGAATAATTAAGTTTGAGCAAAGTACGATGTGTTTTTCGCTGCTTTAATTTAGCGCGGATGAAGCGAAACTCTTTTATTGTTTTCAAGAAAATATTCTTACTATATTATCCAACTGGTTTTTAATTTTCAGTTTCAGAAGCTGCACGAGTACGCGTGAACTAAACTAAGTATAATCAAGTATATTAGGCAATAGGTAGGTATATGAGAATGTTCCCCTAAAAATTCTGAAAAAAGCTTAAACGCTGTCGGCGTGGGCGCGAAGTATTATGCTAAACAGCTCTAAGAAGAATCTCATATCGAAGATATGAAAGATGACCGGAATCACAAATTCGACTCCTTTGTGCGAAGTGCTATAAACGCAAAATGGTTGAATACTTGTGTCCGCAAGTGCCGCGGGAAAATCATGGCAAGGGAATGCATCGAAAACGATTACGGAATGTGCCGGAACGGGACGGGGAGATTGCAGTCACATGCTGCTCAGTCTGTTAGACAGAGATCAAATATTGAATATCGCGTGCTTGCGAAAAAGTTGTATGTGTTTTAGCGAGCCAACAGGAAAATGTACCCTTTGCATCGGTTTCATGGTGGAAAATCTTTGCAAATCGTCGCGGGCGTAGTCCGTTATAACCCTCCGAGCGCCGCCGGTGGCGGGGGACTCGGTGGCTCTCAACTGTGGCAGATAATCAATATCCGCTTGGCTTGTGGACACTATAATAATATACGTTATTTTATATCTGCGCTGCTCCAACGCGGCGTCTCCTCGTATCTCGCGTCCCTCTCGCACCATTATCTAAAATGGACAGTGGCGTAGATTTGGTAAATGATAAGTGTGAGAAAGTATTTATCACGACAATGAAGTGCGATATGTAATTGTATAACCAATTTGGGCTGTAGTGGTGATACGGAGGTATGGGGAGTGTGGCTTTTGATATATTTATTTTTATTGACGCCAGTATTGAAGTTATTGTGGAACACGCGATGCGGGCACTTCTTCATTAGGCGGGCGAATCGACCATGCTCTGTGCCACTTAACTGACTCAATCTAATTGAGGCCGCCGTATCTACACTTTTATCGTGAATATGTACCACCTTCTTTTCTGACGTAAGTTAGTGTTAAAAAGTATCGAGGTCCCTTGCCGCTTTCTACAAGTTCAAGCATCTATTTTCTTTTTTTTTTAAATTTTACAATGAACTTTACTTTATTATGCCAGTAAGTGTAAATAAGATTTTTGCTTAGTGTATTTTAAGGATTTTTATAAAGGATAATTCAATAATTAAGTATGTATGATATATAATAAAAGTGTATAGGTATTTTTCTTTATTGTTAAAATAAAATAACAAAAACTTGATTCTTTTATTTTCTTCATAGTTTACTTTACGCTTACGAGAATCTAGATGATGAAATATCAACCTGTAAGTAGTTGTAACCCATCCACAGGTTATATTGTATTAAAGCGTTTAACTAGCGCGTGATGTGCTTCCCAGCAGTCATTCTGCTTGGAACGCGGTCAGTGATTGGACGGGTGACCGCTACTAGAAGTTTGTAGGCGGAAGCATTCCCAAGGGGGGTTGATGGTTGGTTAATCATTTGCCAAAACATATATTACATATATATAACATATACTACAGAAAATATGTTTATTTTTTTAAATAAATAAAATCAATAAAAGGATGATGTCCACTAGAGTCATAGGGACCATTGTTAACATTTTCTCTGTCTAACATCATGTCGTGATTATTTAATATCTACCTGATGATTAAATTTGAATTAAATATCTGTTTTATTACTTGATTATATTACCAAAACTAAAAATAAATGTTATCATCCACATCATACCAAATTGTTACAAAAATGACGTAATAAATAATCGATCCATTTCCTACAACATCCATTGCTAAACTCTAGTGAAGAATTGTTCTGCTGTGGCTCGTGCGTTATTTCCATCCCAGTTTAGTAGGCAATTTAGTAGGCACGCCTTGCTATAGAACACGGGGGTTGTCAATACGCTTCTGAACCTAGTTTGTCCATATATGCGGAAGCTTTTCATACAGTTACCGACACAAGTCCCCCTGTTTTGGCGTTGCAAACGATCTCAAATAATAATGGGAACATAATTCGATTGGCCCCCGTCTGTCGACGGAACAGATAGAGCGCGCGTGTAAAGAGACTGGAAACGATTATTCTTCTGTTTGAAAATGTTCGTTTGGAAAAAAATATTCAAAAATATTTTCCAGGTTCAACGTCGAGATAACAAAGATGTTACTTGTTCTACAATTTCGGACATAAGAGGACTAAAATTGTGTCAATAAATATATATTACTCGTTATTATATTTATAAAACTCTTAATACCTACTATGCCAAAAGTGTATTGTAACTTATCATTGAAGAGATTACGAGAAAAAATATTCATAAATACTGAGTTCAAAACATTGAACTGCGCTCCTGTCGAGTAGACATTTTGTAGATGCGACGGTGTTCTACAACAGTGTAGCTGTTGAGTTGTTCTAGCTCGGATTTGTATCCGTGTATCCTCATATCTCATCCAGATTAGACACTGTATGATAATAAATTGGAAGGTACCTACGGGTCAATCTATATGTAGTAGGCAAATCATGGAATTCGTCGGATAACAAACGTTCGCTGTTATTTGTGAAGAATTTAAACAGGTATCCGTCACTGCGGATATTGTAGTGATTATATACTCTTTGCCAGATACCGATACAGATATTTACGTACAAATATATTAGGACCGATGTACCACACTATCGGTCGTGTCACACCGCATTTAGTAATTTAATTTTCGATTAGCCATTATCTATTCCTAGTGCTATTGCTATCGTTATCAATATCTTGCACCCTTGTAATACTGGCGAATGGTAATGGTATGTATCGTAATTGATGTAGAAATAAACACCACACCATGAAGTAACACTTATTTGTCTTTTTGTGGTACTATTATTAATAATCTGATTTAAATGTATACCTGAGTTTGTGACGACAACGGAACTCTGCTGTATCTTTTTCTTTTCGTTATCTTAACTAACTTAACATTTGACAATAATAAGCCTTCAGCATTTTGTAGATGAGCAACCTTATAAGCCAACCACGCCGTTTGTAGAGCGACGAATTATACGATTTGCCTGCAACATACAAACATAATACATACGCTTGGCAGTTTCATAGGGTTCTGTGAAACGACTAATCAGTCTGTATTGTTTGAATGGGTCCGTTAGAGGATCAATTAATTTTCGAGGAATTTATAAGTACTTTAGTATTTATTATAGTTTTCAAATAGGTTTTCATTGTGAAGTGTTAGCAGAAAATACTTAGGTAGGCCCGACAGCTCATTTAGATGTGTACATGGTAGAACCAGTGTATCTGGACTCCCAGTCGACCCATACATAATTGAACTACTATATGACGGTTACAGTGGCGTTATCTTTCCTTCCTTTCTTTCCTCAAATTTTTCTATACCTCCTCACCAAAAGGCTGTCAGGAAGATACTACTTAGCAATAAGACCACCTTTTGTGCATTTGTTCTAAGATTTATTTTATAAAACTGTCGCTGTACGAGTATATTTTTTATGGTTCAATAAAGAGTAAAACATCATGCAACCACAAGAATTTCTTAATAGAGTATAATCAAACGTAACTTACTTGACACGCCGTCGATGACGGACATTCATCGCATATTAATGCAAGCTCCCCTAATTACTGTTTGCGGATTAAATCCTCTGTATAGGATGAGGGGGTAATTACTCTCGACCGAGTGCGAATTACAGGTAATATTGGTAATTAATTCTTGTGAGTACCTATTGTGCTGTAACTATGGAATTTATAAAGGATTGGCAATGAAATGAAACTACGCTATTTTGCTTGATATTAATTTTAATTTAGATCCTTTCTCCGATTAATCAAAGTCTAAAATTTATACAATTTTTATTTTTTTTACAATTTTAATACAAAATTTTACACACACTCACAGTTTTATAGTTACCTATTTAAGAGGATACCTCGATCCTCAATTGAAAATTACCAGTATACCAAACCCTACAGGGAGTGCGCGCTCAAAATTAATCAACTTAAGCGCTAAACATCATATTAAGTTTTTGATTTGACGGATTAAATAATTATTATGGATT
>DWLO01002549.1:0-12351 GCA_018245335.1 Dalla quadristriga | reverse complement strand
AAGAATTTTAAGTTTTATTAAATGCTTTCGTTAGCGGTATTAAGAGGAGCACCACGTTTTGCATCTCTCTCGCTTACGCATTCTAACATTTTCAATAATTGTAAAAGTCTTGATACTTTTGAAAAATGTGATTGATTGTTATAAAATTACGGACAGATAAGATATATTTTTATTTACATATACCTAGTCAAAAGACAGAGAAAAATTAAAAATTAGTGTCATAGGAGCCTGCGTACCTACAAGGGTACGTTTTAATTTAGTACGTTTCATATTGCACTGTAGTATTTAAGTTAAGTATCTGTGCGTCCGCAATTAGAGCTATGTGCGAGGGGCCTGCAGGGGACGTGGGGCAAACAACTTAAAAGTGGGCGCGGTGACCGTTGGTCAGTCGGCAGTCGAGAGTCTTAAGTTTTTGTAATTTATGTTTCGATCGCAATAAAGTGCTGGTCTCAAGTGCAGTCTTTTATTTACTTTGCCATACCTGGAACTATACTGGAACAGTATCCATGTTCTTCTTTTGCGGTCATTATTATGAATCAACAGCACCCCCCGTTGCAAAACTTTGTCAATAATATATAATTGGTTTAAGCTTAAGGATATATTAATTAACCACCCAAAAGTTACTCGATTAAGCAAATAGCGATCCTGGCGTCTTATTGACATGGCCCCTCAATCCTCGTTTATAAAGGACCGCCGTTGAATAAAAGCTGTATTCTCCGAATCGGCTCTCAATCTTATTACGAAAGTTAGCCCTATGATTATTATTACCCTATATTACCTTTAATAATCTCGTATTCCCGGTAAGATTTGCATAGTTGCATGGTTCTGATCTGGACTGTTCGCTGAACACGGCAACTGTCTTGTAACACGAAGGGTCGTGTATACTAAAGAAATGTATGGCTTCACTGCAACCCATTGTCGCCCACGGCAGGGCACGGGTCTCTCCCCACAACTGAGGAAGCCTGGAGCGTACTCCACCACGCTGCTCCAATGCGAGTTGGCGGAGGGGTTAGTGGCTACCCCGGGTGTCGGAAATTTTTCAACCCGCCCGAAGGCCTCCCGACTAAGGGTTAACGACTATTATCGAACGATATCAACCGGGACCGACGACTTAACGTGCCCTCCGAAGCACGGAAGGGCTCAATAAATCTCTTGGACCCCCTCTACCTCTTTAGTATACACTTTTTCATTTGCAGCTTTCAGCTAAAAACAACGTTATTACGTAATCACTTAGTTCCATTTAGCCTCAAACCCTCTCTTGTTGGGATGTCAAAACGACTGCTACCATTTTTATAAACCACAAACCCTCTCTTGTTCAGAACAACGAACATTACGGTGGCCCTTATTTTGTTTTGAGTCGTATACGGGGTTAAAATCACACGTTGTGCTGCAATATCGCTTGTTAAGTCCACAAAGTCCTAGCTAGAATACATCGTGGGGCAATATCAAATAAAAGGTGCCGTGTAGCGCACTGCACTTCTTAGACTAAGGCAAACGTAGACATCTTTGTGTTGTGAGTCGGATAAGCTACCGATGAATATAACTACTATACTTTAATATAATATTAATAATACACTTTATTGTACACCATCGATACACAACACATACACGATACGAAACAAAAAATACCAACATCAATATAATAATATCCTATTTGTTACTATATTGTTATCTGGTGCATCTTATATCTTATACGGTAAATAAATGAAATGAAATGAAACATAACAATAAATGTGGCAGGTGGTAGAACCTGTATACAGTTTGCCCGTTCGTGACTTCCAAATGTCATTTAAACCAGAGCTTTAACTAATCTAACTTTCCCTTCTCCTTTGTATTTTAACTAGCTATATGATTGTATCAAAAGACCCATTATACTGTTACTTTTGCACGACTTAAGTCAAGGGTTAAACGCTTTATTCAATCTGCGGACACCAACACAATTGTTTCTATTCGCTAAACAACTTCGCAAACTTCATTTTGCATTTAAACTAACGTAGTTTAGATCTTATTGCATCGTAATAAATGCTTTTGGAACAGTAGGAAGATTCGTGTGCCCTCATTTAAGCTCTAGGTTATGAGGATGTGGGAACGAAGTCCTTCCAACGTTATTAATTATGGTCGGATTTTATAAATTGTGCTGGGTTTAGAGGCCTCTCATATTCTTTCTTTCTCATTGTATCTCTCTCGTTCGCACATTCTAACAATTAGATGATTATAAAAGTCTAGGATGACTTTTCAAAAATGTGCTTCGATATCATTCTGTTGACAATAAAATTACGAACATTTTTAGACATATTTTAATTTTTGTATCTACCTAGACTTTTACAATAATTGAAAATATTAGAACGTGGGAGCGAGAGAGATCTAATGTGATACCTAGTCCTCTTAAAAGGAATTGGCGATATTGTCTGATACAAATACATCCTTTTATTATTATTAATCAACAAGACTTTGCCTAGCTCTGCCCGCGTTATATTCGCTTTTCCCTTTGCAGTTTACCTTGCGCATGTTTTTTTATGGTTTGTGGCAACATTTACCTTTGCAACAGTGGCAACAGGAAATAACCATACATAAATATTTTATGGGCATGTTTAATTAGGACATAATGCTATAATAGAGTATTATCAATGTATAATATAAAGAAAATCTTAATTTAGTTTGTGCACCGCAGAATGATGTTATTAAAAGCGTCATTAGTGTACCGGGAAATAACAATAGAAGTAATTACTCATTTTATACATTTCATATATACTAATCTTACTTATATTATATGCAAAAATTAGTTTGTTTGATACGCCTTCATGGCTAAGTAATACAACCGATTCTCATTAAATTTCGTAGGGAGATAGTTTGAGTCACGAGGAAGGTATTATACTAAGGTAAAGTAAGGTAAGGATACTATTAAATTCGAATATTGATCATAAATTAAACGCGGACGGAGTTGTGGGCAACAGCTAGTATTTTATATATATGACGGAGAAGGTTGTTTACATTGCAAGCCTTGGTGAGCACCGGCAAGAGCACAGCAATAGTGGTATGTCAACAATAAAAGATCTATTGAGGCGATGTGCCGGGACGTCACAATATGGTTTGGCTAGAGAAATGGTCAGAATTGAATTGGTTAATTTATTACCTATTAAGAAAGTGAGTAAAGTGTGTGAGAACCTAAATGTGTAGTAATGTAATTACTAAGAAATGTGGTCTGATTCCAAGAAATATATGAAGGGCAAGGCTAGGGCCTTGTCCTTCATATAAATTGATTAGATTTTAAGCAACACACCTTTTTTACTATATTCGACAAGGAGACTTCATAATGTTCTCTCAAAGGTCAAGCTCTTGTCGATTCAACCACTATTGATTCATACACGACGAGATATTGTAGCTCTTCTTCCCGTGCAATATATCCACATCACAGTATTCTACGATTTTATGTAATACGCCCTATGGCGTGTTACAGAAATCACACATGGAAATCACAGAATCGATACCGCATCGTCCCGCTCCAATTGATCTGACGAGCGAACGAACGTTTGCTTCCATACTATGTCGGTGCCTATGTGTGATTTGTGTTATGCAGGTTAATTAATGTATCCAAAGGCCGGAGTTACGCGTAACGTAATACGTAGCTAATCTTCTGATTGACCCAATCACAGATAGTGATTTGACGACTATTGAGACCTGTTTTTTGACGTGCGAGTATACCTGTGCAGGCCTACCTATCTGTTTCGCTTTTGTCAAGCGGCTGAGACTCGCGACAACAGATATCGGCTAACTTCCCCTCCTCAATGTATGGAAGTAGAGAAGCTAAAGACTTAAGTCATAGGCCAACCCTACGATAGCAGTTCACTGGCTCGTATTTCGTATCCTCGTGGCGTAATGTGAACTATTACGGCAATCAGAGAACCAATACCGTCATCCCGCGGGCTCCAATTAACCTCGCATACGAAGGAGCGCTCGCTTCGTCGCTTTGACATGCCAACATCGTATGTGTCTTGTGTGTGTTTACAATACTTTGCCTACATTTGTAACAGCATATCTTAAATTTGTTGCACATTTACATAAGAAGTGTGAACTCCAACTTATATATTAGATATTCCTATTCAAACATGAAAAAAATCGATGACTGCCAACTTAATATTCAAGAACACCACCGCATCCAGATGGGTTGGTGTTGGATGAGGTACTAACCTCATCCTTGGATACGATACTAGCTCTCCCCATTCTCCATCTTTTACTTTCCTTTTCTGTCTTCATCCGTTTTCATGTCTACTTCTTTTTCCTCCTTTCTCTACTGGCCTCTCCTTGATTTTAACTTTGCTTATATTGCGACTCTTATATTTTCCGTCTCCTTTCCGACTTTATGTTTTTTCTCTATATATATGTTCCCTCTTCCTCTCTCTTTATCATTGCTTTACAACCAATTAGATAAATATTCACGACTAACTAGGCCACACGCTAGGGGGCGGGTTGGAGGATCCATACTCTTGCGGCGGGTAATGAAATGAAAGTAATTAAAGTAGAATTTTAAAAGGTAAGTAAAGTAGAATTTTAAAAGCCGGACGCTGATATAATGAAGACCAAATAGCCTAGGAAACTGCTATCGTGCATTCGGGAAATAGGGAGAAATTGGAACCAGATGGACAGAGGTGTCTCCCCAATTTTCCCTTTTGTTTACCCCTGGTTTTATCGCCAAATGGAGGGGAAACCAAAGAGAGGTGGCTCCCTTCCCGTCCATTCGGAGGTTTCATGGATTTGCACCGCATATGTCGTATATCTGAAGAAGAAAAAAGTAATAAATTTTATGCAAATTTAACCGTTACACAGTAACACAATAACACACAAAATATTTTTAGTAAACATTTGTCTTAACCAGATATCCGTTATGTGTGTATGGTGCAATGCCCTGAGACACGTGGGTTTGCACTGAGCATTTGCTGCTGGTCCTGGGGATTTTCAGTGCAGCCCGGGGTGGCGTTGTTCGAACTTTCGTGCACACGTTCAAGATCTCACGTGTATAATAATAAAATGTAGTAAAATACAGTGAATAATATGAACTGATAATTATAAATATAGTATACATTCTTAAAGATTTTTTTTTAATAAAAATACGATTGACACTCGCCGCGCGACCACGAGCGTAAGATCTCACGTGATGACTCTTAATTCACTATTCAGTTCGCCCTGCCATAGACTAGTTATATTCTCTTGATAAACTAGGCCACACGCCACAGAGCGGGGCAGCCGAGTGCACAGAGCCAGGAGCGGTGCTGGAAGTAACGTTCATTAAACGCCGGATCCGATGGGCGCAGATAGCCTAGAAAATTGCTATCGTGCAGGTTTTTTCCACGGGGGCGGAATAATTCGATGCAAAGCCGACGCTCGCTCAGGTAAACGGGATTATGGAAGCGTTCGCTGACAGGGTTCACTAACACCACCTATTTATTATGAAACAGGGGTGTTGAACCAATAGGTTAGTAGTAGTTTGTCTCATTTATATCACGTATCCTGACTAACGGACTGATTCATTTACGCCGAAACCAGTGAAAGTAGAGGCTTGAAACTTTGACAGTAGGTATTTTTTTGTAACTTTAACACCTACATAAGTATTGTTGATAATTCAATCTTATGGGGGTGAAATCGGGTATTTATTTTTATATAATGTCGCAATCGAACGTGCAGTCACAACTCACACCTACTACTCCCGCACCTGCACATTTGGGACAAACCTCGAGAAGGGCTGTGCGAGGGACTGTTAGTAAGTGAATTAGGCCTCTTAGTGCCTATTAGATGTTAATAGGAATATTGTTAGTTGTTAAATATCCGTTACTAATAGGACTGTGCGAGTTAGGACTTGTAAGTTAGTCGTGTTAGTAAATATTAGTGATTGTCTAGTGTTGCAGCTTATAGAAAGCAAAATAGCTCGCACTCAGCATATTTACGTTTATTTTTATGTGTCATGGTACCATTGTGGAACTATATGGCTGATTTTCAGTACGGCCCATGGAGATCGGCCAGCGCCGTATAATAGCTGTGTAAAAATATAAAATATTGAAATAATATCGCTACAGCTCTGACATGTACAATTGGAAATCATTGGTACTTATACAAAAAGGTTTTACTGTAAATTCATACAAAAAAAAAAAGGTTTTTGTATGCTTTTTTGTAAAACTGTTGTATATTTTTATGGTGCAATAAAGAGTAAGTATTATAATAAGATATTGAAAGAACCCTGTCGAAGTCGTCTTAACGTGGTATTAGTTATTTAGTACCGTGCCCCTGAAGTCCTAAAGACCTAGTTTTGCGGTGTCGGTTACCTCAACGCGATTAAATGAACATTGCGCTGTCAAGGCGTTTTAATTACAGATTATACTGTTCGCATCCGCCTTTGTTGGTAGAGTAATATAGTTTCACCGACGCCGACGTCAAGAAATAATAATCCCGTAATGGACGTCGAACACTCTTTCCTCTCGCCCACAATAATATGAACAATCAAAGTCAGCATTCCATTTTTAAACTACATTTATCATAACGACAATAAAAAAATTTGAAAAGAATGAATTCGAAACATCGCTTGGGCTAAAAATTCTGCTTTGTTAATGACTAGCTGATGCCTGCGACTCCGTAAGCGGTTTATGATGTTGCCATTCCCTCGGGATCAGTACAAATATTCGGGCTTGAAATCCCATGACCTTCTCCGTGATTCAATTTATCTCTCTACCAAATTCTATGTAGGTCGATTGTATGGTGAAGGCGTATCAAACAAACTCATTTTCACGTTTATAATTTTAGTAAGTTTTGATTGTTTTTCAAATTGTACTGAATAAAAGAAGATTATCAATATAAGAGTAATAGTGACGACAACTATAAATATTTGTTGGATTATTGCGAACTAAACAGATCGTAACGAACTCAAAATATATTTGCGGCCGATGCCGATACTGCTTTTAATGACTCCGTTACGCTTTATTTCTCTTAATTAATGATCGCTCTGCTATGATAGCATCTTCTTGTGTAATTTTATGTAGATGGTACGTAGATGGTATGTATGGTGGTGGTAGGTACGTATGTGATGGTGTGTAATGGTATGTAGATGATAGATTTTATGTAGATGGCACAGATTAGATAATTACACGTTGTGATTGACCATAATATTGTATCGAAATTAGTGAAATAGTTATAGCCAACCATTTAAATAGATTACTATTATTTAGGTTTATCAATGTGGTGTCATATCATAAGGTTGAAACCATGCAATGTACAGTCCAGTGTGTGTACCACAATCACACTTACATATTCTGTTATTATTTATGCGATAGAGTGTTTGTCCTTTTATCAGGCAGCAACAGAGCAGCGGATCGTCGTGATTTTTTGCATTGAGATAGAAAATGACACTGGAATCTGGATACTCAAGGAAAAATGCACTGTTCTTGTGGGATATAATTGTGAAAATTTTATGCGGAATATTTTTCTCGTTGAAATCGATTTCGAAGGAAACATTTGTCGCCACGAAAGGTCCACTGTGCCCGAAATAACAATAGTCCCTGACCGTCGCATTGTGTTCCACATTAGGTAAAGGAATAACTTCTTCTTACTTTGCTCTTGATCAGGGTTGGCAGATAAAGAGTATTCTAATAGTCCCGGCAGCATTGAGTGACACCCAAGGCACATCTATAAGTACTAGTATAGGATGGTCTATAAGTACAATGATATTTTAGTAAAGATGACGCACGATCATACAGATGGTACCAACTTTATTAAAAAAATTTAAGCTTGTTTTATTCATTTCGTTTAAGTGATCTAGAAGTCAGGTTGTTTGTTTCTTCTTTAAATATTATCTTAATTTAAACTTTTTAGTTTCATTAATGAACGAGTGGCTCAAGACAAGGTCCCACGGGCAAGTAAACGAAAGCTACACAAGCGATGTCGCGGGAAAACGCTAGTATAATATTTATGTTACAGTTATAGGTACTAATAAGCCAACATAAGAAATATTTTAAAAATAAATACCACTGAAGGCGGCCATATTGATTTTTCCCAAAATTATTGTACCCTATGACATTTTCTGCATCAAGACGAATCTAACGGCACCTCTTTTTCGAAAATTCATCAAGCCGCTTAGGCTACACATCGTGATAAAGAAATAAACATATGGACCTATGCATATCACTTTTATTGTATGTCTGTCTCTAGATAGACCACTAGATTATATTAGTAAAATCAAAATTTAAAAAAGTTATGTAATTACGAAAATAGCAGCCGAACAATGGTAACAGAAATACAATAAAAGTGATTTGGATTCATAATCACATATACCTTTATTCTATGCATAGGTCGATATATAAATACAGACATACAATCACTCGAAAAACATATCCCTCCTATATCCCTACTTCTTACGCAGTCGGGTAAAAATAGTGATTCGTGTAGGAGTAGCAGGACAGGACGCCAGCCCTACCTGGCGCCTCGGCTTGCGCGCTCACGTGTCGCCGCTACTCTCGCCTCGCCGTATTATTTATGTCATGTTTATTAAAACACAAAAACAACATCGCATCCTGCGATATTTATAACGCGAAGTTTGTTAGGATTTTTATTCCATACGCTTTTATTTATACGCTTTCGTTGAAAACGATTAGTCTTCCCGTTTCACGAGTAGGTGCTTGGTTTTATTTTTACAGAAGTTTGCCGCACCGTTTCATTGTTTGGAGAGTTGTGTAAATATTGTTGCCCAATTGTTTTTTCTAATAGTTTTCTTTTTGAGACCGCAATTGTAGGTGTTAGGCCTATACCGATACCGAGTGAACCTTAGCTCAGCAGAATCGCTTCACGGGCCCACGTGGTCATTCTGAACACCACTACGGTGGTAATTTAACTAATTAATATCGTCCTAAAATGTCTGTAAATTTATTGTCAACAATGATATCGAAACACATTCTTCAATAGTCTAGCTAGACTTTTACAGTCATTGAAAATGATAGAGTGTGCGAGCGAGAGAGATGCGAAACGTGAAAGGCCTCTTAAATTACCCCTAACTAAATGACTAGAATAGGGAATGAATATTTGTATGTAAAACCGACATTCGGCGGAGCACCAGGGAAAGTCGAGTTGGGTTATGTAGTAAGCGATTGATGACATCAGAAATCCACCAGCCCTTGACCAAACTAGCAATACCGAATTGTTTAAGGTGTAATTCACAGTAACACTCAGAAAATTACAATACTATGCTACGTGCATACAGTGTACATAACAGCAGATTGGGTAATTGACGAACTTCACACTTGTTTATGAGTAGATACAACGGTTGAACGTTTGACTTCGATAGTAGTACCAGAAAAGAATACTCAAATATTATCTACTACGTAGAGAAGCTACACTCCACTCCCCGCACAAGTTTTACAAATAGGTGGAACTAAAAGTGTCACTCGGCCGCGCTAGTAGGTTGCCACCGCCATGCTACTCTGATCGACTACGAAGTTGACCTACGGGAACGCTAATTTCAGAAGCAAAGACGTAGGTAGCTCTATAGCGTTACACTGTGTTACTCTGTCTTAGTGAAATTATTTATGCAATTACTTGATACACATAATTATTATTTAAATTCTGAAATAATATTATTCGTTGCCATGACGGATGTCACGCTTGTAGCACTCGTAGAAACGAAATAAGGACGAGTGCTAGAGATGACTTCCATCCACAGATAGGGCGCTGTGGCCATAGTACCTACGTCTATCTATCTATAGGTATAATACATCGTAGCCTATTATGTGCATTTTGCATCTTAAACCTTGAGCCTGACCCCTCCTCGGGACTGACAGGACAGTATCAATCTGACTATCTATTCGTGAAACGCATATTTTTGTTGTCTGTTTGTAAGAAACGAAACTAAGTACCTACTGGCAATGGGTTCTCAAGGGAGCGAAACATGGCTTGCCGCTTGGATACGCTCGGCGGCGATCGTGTGAACGTAGACGTATTTAAATACAGAATTATTCCCTCCGATGGTCACACACACCGTTGTTTTTGTTCAACAGTAAGATATATTCCTTCTGTCGTGTCGTGAGTGTCGTGGAGATAATGTAGACATCACAAAGACCAAGACTCGAGAACAACACTTATCTGTTCCATATAACTATCTACCCCGGGCCCCTAGTATGGTAAGCAGGCCCCCAAGACAAGTGACATATACGCTGGTCGAATAGAAACGAATAGAAAACGGTTATTTTTAAAAACTACTTAATGTATCTTCGTTAAATAAAGTAATTTGAACTTTTGAATAAATTAACTACGAGTGTATGCATGGGTAAATTTCATTGGAATTTTCATACACCTTATATTATTTATTTACACCCAAAGTTGCGTTAAAATTCGTGTTGAAACATGGATCATTGGAGGCTCGTAACTTCTCAACTTATATCTTTTTTTCTTTTCTGAATAGGAGTATACTTAGATGATGATATGACAAATAGATATCATGCTTAGTTTTGGGCGTACAACAACAAGCATTTTAGTTATTAGTTGATTACGTTTCTATGGCTTGCGTGCCCTTAAGAAATATATTTAAAAAATAAGTTTATTTTTTGCGAAACAAGGAAAGTTATTTGTCTCAATTTTAGAACCAGTTCAGTTACAAATATGCAAAACTACGCAATGAGTACTTATATAAACATCACATCGACCTCTGTGGTATTGTGTTACAGCGCGTTGAAAGAAATAATTTGTTTAAATCGCACAATTGTATGCACACGAGGAAAATTACGACGGTGAGCACCATATTCATTGTGCTATACGTACTCCGATACGCTTGAATAGTGCCAACTGAAATAATTGGTTGATAAATCGTAATTAAAATTAAATAGAAATAATTGTATTTTAAATTTATTTTTATGACATTGCCACGCCCTGGGTTCATGCTGTACTAAAATTGATTTTGTAACATCTCATTTTCGCATGATGCAATAAATAATTATTTTAGACAGAGCAAGGGGCTATAGCCAGTATGAAGGGCTAATTTGCTACTTTCATATCATAAGAAGTTTGTTACACCTTAGTGGGCATTATAAGGTTTCGTCCATCTACCAAATAATGCCCGACAAAACGCATAGTCACGGGCTTCTTGTTACACTAATTACAACATGCTTATTTTCATATCAGGTTTCTATGTTAGCTGAAAACTTTGAAACAATTTCTGTCGTAAAGTTGTTTTTGCATTTCTGCCAACATCATACGAGTAACGCATCTGTGACCGACTACAAATTGGACTGTGGACGATGTGTGGTGGTTCGTTTACATAATACAAGATACCGTTAATGTATACCTGTGTAATGTGTTGCTATCTGAAGAAAAATAACTGTAAAAGTATGGACTCTTAAGAAATTTTCATTAAGACTAATTGTAAGTTCTTCTCATTCCGGGCGTTATTGGACGCTCCGTTCCGAGAAACAAAGATACAGATTTTATTGTTGTTTGTATACAGATCTCCCGTTCGCGTACCGTTTTCTTGACTGCAAGGAAAAATAACTCAGTAAAAGCTTAAACTTTGTAAACCTTTTATTTTAATTACATTATAAACTAGGGAGAGTAGTAGTAGGAGACTAGTTTCAGTCCGATCGGTCAGTGGCTCCTGAGGAAAGCCCACGTATTGGACTGAATCTAGTCCGACGATCCCGATAAATCAACGTGAGTATAGCCGCGTACCCACTTAAAATGAATGAATGAACACTCACGAATCCTTTAGCAGTAGTAAGATTAAAAGAGTGTAAGATTCTCTGCACGTTTCGACAAGATGTTCCAAATTACGATACGCAACGTATTTCGACCGTCCGCGGCTACCGGCTGGATTGGCGCCGGGCTGAAATCTTTTAAAATAAAAGTAGCACAGCACAGCAGTGCCGCGTGGGATTTTAAATGAAGCAACTCACAAAAGTAATAGCCGGTGCTTACGAAATATTCTCAACCCACGGTTGGCAGTTGATACACGGGTTCTAGAGATTTCTTTTTGATCCTAGGTAGTGTCGCCACGGCCCGTCCGCCCACGGGACCCGCCGAGCCGTGTACATTACACAAATATTGATACTAGCTCGAGTATACCTTCACTGTTTATCTCTAAGTAAATAGAGATTTCGAGGAGCTAGGTTCCAAATATTTATTTTTTTCTTGTCATGTCTCAGTATCATAATACATAACAATCAGTAACTTCATTAATAACAATACAGTTATATAAATTGCAATAGACATATTATGCACCTTGTTTATAGCACCTTAATTTGGACTAACTTAGACTTCATAACAGACTTACAATACGTACTCGCAGGTACCTACTTAAGTCGTATGCACTGTACTTAAAACACATTTGCA
>DWLO01002548.1:0-12352 GCA_018245335.1 Dalla quadristriga | reverse complement strand
CGGAGACGCACGCTTTTTGATTTTTATTTAAAATATGCGCTTTATTAATGGAAAATCTGCATGCCCTAAACAGTTCTCCGTAATGTTCTCAAAAGCGTGTGAAGTCAGCCAATCCTCACTTGGCCAGCGTGGTGGACTATTTCCTAACCATGAGAGGAGACCCGTGCGCCATAGTGGGCATGTTGATTAATGATACAATGACGAACTTCAGTCATATTTTATTTAACTTAATTAAGTAGACGTTACGTTATATTGAAGCAAGTCTAGAATCACCGCCGTGACACCCCAACCCCTGGCTCTAATGATCTCGCGAAGAGGTTTTAAATTATGTCCCTCACAACAATCCAAGTCGACGTGAAAACACAACATCAAGCCTGGAGACATTCGCTTAATGAATAAAATAACATGTAAAGATACAGTCTTCATCTTAAATTAATGAGGATTCACGTCGACGTATTCAATTTTACACGTAACGAAAGCAAATAAACTTCGGTAGCATCACGTATCTAAGGCCGCTGTCGTGGCGGCGACGCTTTGCGAGTAACGTGATAAGCGATGGGACACCAAATTTGTCTGTTGTTTGTTTGAATTCGACTATCTTGCCGAACCTGCGGCATTGCTAGCTTGCTATTGCACTCATAGTATTAGTATACTGTGCCTGATTTCCCCGAAATTTAATAAGCCGTTAAAGATAAACAGTTTTATGTGGGAACACCTGCTCTAATAAGGTTGATAGGTTACACCAAATAATTTAACAACCACTCGGATTTTCAGTAGTTATGATCGGCATATTTTTTTGCTACTTGGACGCACAATACTTCCGATTATCTGCAAATAGCACAGTTATTCATAGTCAAATAGTTTCCTTAGTAAGAACATCAAACTTCCTCATTTAACTTCAGTTAAGACGGAGCATGTGTTTAATTAATATCAGCATGAAAGGAAACCTAAAAGTTAGTGCTGATTAGAATTTCTAATATACTTGTGACAAATAAAATTACGAATCCCGACTAAGTCCTTTTATCAGTTTCAAGTAATTCGAAGCCCTTCGCAGCAACGAAAGTTGATTAAAGTTAGGAAATTTACGGGCGAATAAATAAAACAAATTCATGTGTGTCCTTTACCCTCGCTAGGATTGTGTTACGCTGCCTGTATACAAGTATTCGTTGAGAAATTTAAAGGTTAACGTTAATTAAATCTCATATCCTTTAATGCAAATAGAAATGTGTATATAAAACTTGTTTGTGTATTGAAGTTTAAAATACCTTTTCTCAGCAGAGCAGGATTATATTACACGTACGGCTTCGCAATAAACGTAGGTTTCGCAATCATAGCTGGCTGCTCATGTTTTAATTTCGAATGTTATTTTTATTTTAAAAACATAAAATGTAATCTAAATTATTGTTGCTTTTATTGAAAATCGAAGTTCGCCAAGTTATCAAAATGGTTAATTTAATTCTATGAAAAGATTTACTTGGAGTGATGATTTTGATGATTTCAACCTTTGACCTTTCGTCGCAAGATTGTAATCGTATATACAATACTGTTGAAAGGAAGCATTACATCTGAACACATTAAGTCGTTCGCACGCTGAATTTAATCCCGTAGCCGTGTTTCTCCATGACGGGATATGTCGTGAAGGTAAACCCTCAGCTGCGGTCTCTAAATAAAATGTAAAAGGCAGCTCATGCAGATTGGGGCAATAAATGTTGTACACGAGATCGAACACGGATGTTCAAATTTTCTTTACGAGGCTTCACCCGCGTCTCCGCCCGAGGTAATTTCCTATCTGTCGTTCTCCCGCCCGTAAACTATTTATGCAATAAATCACGTCGATCCGTCGCTCTGTTGAAGCGTGAGAGAATGACAAAATGGGATTGTTGCAAAGTAGATTAAACGTAGCTTTATAAGAATGACAAACCAACAAACACACTTTCACATCTAAAATACATTTAGTAAAGATGTAATTATGACAGCAGATGAAATACGGATTTTGAAAATAAGTAATAAGAGAAGAGAATAAGTGTTCGAAGCATGTCTCCATCGAACCATTTGAAGCAGGTGAGCCGGAGGCAACATGCATTTGTTTTCTCCCAGGTGGGTTCACTTCAAGAACAAAACAGTTAATACTGATTATAGTGGTCCACCACCATTAAAAATTATTTGTCTAAAATTTCGACAGGAACTCCCGATAGATTCCATCGTCTTCAACTATGACAAATTTTAATATGACAACCGACAATTGATTTTGAAAAAAATCTGTTATACGCAGCCTCCGCTCGGATGTACTAAACATTGATACAGAATCAATATAGTTATAACGTAACTTTACTTAAAAATAGTTTCAGCGCGAATGTGTCAATGTACACAACGCACGTACCAACATGAATATTACGAGCTTGGGCGACACATTGGTCCTTTATAACTGCGCCCAATAGAAATTATTTAAGGTAATATAAATATTTTGTTACAATGAAGAACTATTTATGGTCATCGATTGTCTAAAAACTAGATAATCGATTATTTAACGTAGGTATCGAATGGGATAATGCACAGTCAGCTAACCTGATTACAACTTCAGTTCATATATCGCTTTACTATTAATTTGTCAACTAGGGCTATCTTTACAGGTGTTGCTTACCGTATCGCCAGTGCCCGAATCCCGCGTCCAATACAAATAGATTCGTACATGTTTGTCTTGGCACGGTTTAATTAATTTTACCTTCATACGCCGATACCTACTGTTTGTCGGGCGTTCCTTAATTGAAAACGCTCTTACCGAAGTAAATGAAACGAAATCCTATTTGCTGCGAGTGATTGAAGTGAATTTATCTTTTAAGACTCTCAAATTTATCTTAAAACCTTTGCCAATGTTCACCTTAATTTCAATTCGGATGAAGCGCAGGTAATTAATTTTTGATTGCTTTTGCTGTGTTGCGATTTCGTAATCATAATTATTAATCATTCAGAAGCGTAAACATATCCTGATAGGCTTGATTTAAATTTGTAAGGACGAAAGTTTTGGGCTTCAATATTCCATCTTAATATCTGATCAACACCACTCTGCCTGATGTTCAGAAAACTTGACGGGTAAAATGCGTAATTGGGAGAATCGAAAACCCTGTGTTATGGTCCAAAAGTTGGTTAGGATAGTGACATAATATATTTTTATATACTCCAGATCGCTCTTCAACCAAGTTCCAAATCGTCATGTTTATAAGCCAAAGGCACACACCTGTGGATCCAAGCAACTGATATACTAGTTGCAATCATTTATATATAGCTATTATTGTGTCTCGTGGCTGCGTTCTCAGCTGTCAAATCTAAACTATTAACACTTATAATAAAGAGGTAAATGTACAAACATTTACGATTGTAAAAAATCTTTCACTGATAAAAAGCTACAATATCCATGAGTAACCTAATATTTTATTTTTATACATTTAAACTGTGGAGTTGGGGATGAAAATTTGGGTAGTAAAACTAACTTCACGCGGGCGGAGCCGCAGACAAAGTCTAGTATAAAATATATAGCAAGCATTGTAAGCACACTTGGTAAAAAAAACACCTTTTGAGTTGAATCACTCTCAAAACGCTGTAAATAACAGGTAGATGTTTGTATGTTTATTTGTACAATAAACACAAAATCACACTATATTTAAATGGTCATGAAAGCTATTTTATAATAAAAAAGAGTTCACATCTAAATCCGTCTCCTTATTTTACCTTCATTCTCTAGCAAGATACCAGATAATGTTTCAAGTGTCATAGTTTTATATATTGACACTAAACATAACTTCCCAGCACGCATGATAACATTAGTCCGGTCGTAGAAAAGTTATCTAATCAGTGTAAGTGTTTTATTATTATTTACGCCTTTTATTGGTCAGTAAACTTCAATTACATAATGAGCACTTTTAACCTTTAGGATCTTTGCCTATGGCTAGCTATTGAGTAGGTAAGCGAGAATGTAAACTAATATTATGTAACCTATCTTAAGATAGGAAATTTTAGTTATCTAATTTATCTGCAGTACGTATGTCAAGCATTGTAAACTCAATGTAGCCGTTGTAGCTTCTTGGTATGATTAGTTTACCTTGGAATCAGTAGGAAGCGAACTCTTTTGGTTCTATGAAAACATATTGTTAATCAGAGACACTTTGTCAACCTCAAGTCACATTTATTGCATAGTAGATACATAGTTACAATTGAAACACATATCGTACTTTTACTATTTCACTCAGTTTTTATACCATATTTCACGAGAAAATACGAATACAGACTAGTATCTCATTTTGTCACAGATTAACTCTGACAGCCAATCTGCCACACGCGGGTATGGGTCACCTTCTACTTATTGCTCCATCTATCGGGGGTGGATATAGATTTTTCACAATATTCAACTCGAATAACCAACAAAATTGAACAAAAAATGAAATACATACTTCAGCATCTAATTGTTAGTATCAATACCAACTATGTATCCAACAGCTAATACGTATTTCGTCCGTCGTTTCACGTTTAACCATCTACGGTGTGACAAGTCGGTTAGAGCAACTAATTTAGTGTAACGATAAATCACATTGAAACTAAACACTTCGGTATTAGTTCCATTATACGTATATCTGGTTTACGAGGAGGGCATAAATATTGTGGATACACGTGGGATAAATCTTTGGCGAGCGTTTAACCTCGCGTTGGGATTTGAACAGGTTTTAACGGAGAAAAAACGAGCACTACACAGCGCACTAAATACACTACTTACATCGTTAAGACGTAGAAATAGGCGAAATCACATCATAATCAGACCGCTTATAATACGCTATTTGACAGTGTGAAAAATAATTTCTTGTTATCAACATAGATTATGGATTTCAAAAACGATTTGCATAGATTAATTATCAAAAAAATTGGAAATAGATTTTTTTTTAGCTGGCCCATATTTTCGAAAATGATCGGGATTGGCTGTATCTGAGATGACGTCACACCACAGTAAATTATGTCATACTTTTAATGTTTATTTACTGTCGTGTGACGTATCTGGAGTCAGTGCGACGCCATATTGTTTATATTGTATTATTGATAACGTTTTGGCGGGTTGAATTTTTATTTGCTAAGTATATTTGGAAAAACACAAAGTAATAAAAAATAACCGTCTATAAACACCACTATATAATCTATGATGGTTTCCTTTAAAAGTTAAGCTTTTTTTCCTCCGGCTTTTTCTCCCGGCTTATCCTAGATCATACTTGTGTAAGTAAGTATGTATTTTTTTTATATGACTAAGATAGGTAATGCATATCGAGACATAATTAGGTGATAACAGGGAATTGGTCAGTGATTTTAAGACCAGTGACGAATTGCATTATTATCTTCAATGTTTCTATTGTGACGTTTCTCATGTAATTACCTCATGATGAAAAAAAAGGTTTTTGATTTAATTTAAGCTGTAGTATTGGTTGATTGACATAAGTTACACCTGTACATGGACAGCACTGGCCATTCGAGATCATTACTGCTTAGAAAACAAGAATACTATGTTGTACTAACTGCCTGGTGTGGAGTTATTACTTCTAATTTGAAGAAGTCTGCTCGAACATTTACCTGCGCTGTCAATATTTCCAATTGATTTATTACTGTTGTCATTACTTTGCTTTATTAACCATTTATCAAAGTTTAACAGCCAATAATCGGGCCAGCTCGCTTGTTAAAATCGTTGCGGCTGTCTAAGATATCAAACTAACATTAAACTTAACATTTTCAAGTGAACCAATAAATTGAGTAGGTACCTATGCTTTCGATACACTATTTGAGTAATCGAAAGCTTTGACCGGTCTGCGACTAATTTCCTGTAGGCAACGCACGTTAGCGACCGATCGCATATTATGAATGTGAAAGTGTGTTTGTTGGTTTGTCATTCTTTCTCGCTGCAACAGAGTGACGGATCGACGGAATTTTTTGCTACGAGATAGTTTATGGACCGGAGAGTGACATATGCTACTTTTTATCCCTGAAAAAAGCACGGTTTCTGCGGTTTTGATAAGGGAATTTAACGCGGGCGGAGGGAGCCATTGGCAAAGCCCGTAAGATAATGTTATTCACAGATAAGTTATAATGATTTTGATCAGTATAACGCGATTGCTTCCTGTTTTCCGTTACTTAGCGTCCCTCTTCCATGTACCGCGCATGGTCATAGCCGGTCAGCAGTACCGAAAGGGTGTTTACACGCTTATACTACGCAGCAGTATCTAAATCAAACAAAACACGTAACCAATCAAAGCTAAACTGTCTCTCTATTGTTCCAGAATGTTCGGATCGGGCGGCGCGTGCGCGGCGTGCGGGCAAGCGATCCCCGCGAGCGAGTTCGTGATGCGGACGAATGCGCCGCAGCAGCCGCTCCACGTGTTCCACATAAAGTGCTTCGCGTGCTCCAAATGCGGCTCACACCTCATGCAGGGCGATAGGTGACGTGTCGTATCCTCCTCTTTATTCCCAACAAGCCTTCATCTGCCCAATATTGTGCCACTACTGAACACGGGCCTCATGTCGAAATGTCGTGATCTCGGGTTTAGGCCGTAGTCCACTACGCTGGGTGGTAGACTTCACACACCTTTGAAAACAGAAACATTGTAATGAACGAAATGTTTTTCTTTCACCGTTTAAGCAAGTGCCAATAAATTGCCAATCTGGAGTCTATATCTTTATACCAATGAAGGAAATCAGCTTTACTCTCTTCTTACATCTTATTACTTTCTTTTACTCCTTATTTACATCAGTGAGTACAACTTTACTGTGGCAATCCGCCGAGATACCTAACGCGAACGTTCTAAAAACCTTCAATAATATCAATTAAATATTTTGTGTGGAGGTGGATTTAAGCAGCTAAAGCCACAACCGTATACCCCGACACTCAGATGCAGACTTCTAACTTAACTCTCCCTAATTTTATTTGTGGAGTTTAAAAACAAAAGTTTCACAGGTACTACATGCTGGGCGGTTCACTGGTGTGCGAGCAGGACTGGCAAAAGCTGATGAAGAGCGCGAACGCGGCGACACCCGGCGCGCCTGTGCGCAAGGGCAAGGTGGGGCGCCCGCGCCGCTCGCGCGAATGAGCGCCGCCGCCGCCGCCGCGTCACTCGTACCGGGACTTTGAGGAGGTGGGTTCCTTTATAATATTAAGGGTCTATGCTAAAACTCGCGCGGTGCACGCTCGCGTATGCGTATTGAAGAATAGTGTTAACAGCGCTAACTGGCGTGGACGCATGGGACGGCTTTTCACACGCAACAGTACACGCTCGAAACCAAAATAGTACTAGCGGCGCGCTGCGAGGAGGTGGAGAGACGGTGACAATTGTATTCTGTTCTGCCGGCACCACGCGGCTTATACAACTGCTTCCCTTGTACTTTTAACTTGCTGTACCATACAAAATCACAATGTTTTTTAACATTGTGCGCAAGGGCAAGGAGGACAGAAGAGGTGGCTGTAGTGTACACAAATCTAAAATTATACTTCTGCTTATTACTTTGAAACTTTCTACCATATAAAATCACAATTAAATAAATATTAAACGCACTCAAGGTCTCCGGATTTCTGGCACGAATGTTGTCATTTAAGTGTATTTAATGTGCTGTTTTGCAGACTAATTAACCCTTCACTTAGTAACTTCCATACAACTCATATCATACGAACTATCAATAGTAATTAGCATCAATAACAGAGGTGGTATAACCATCCATTTAAATAAAATCATTAATTCGTTATCATTAATTAATATTCGATAATCGTAATAATATTGGAACTGGATCAAACAAGTGCTAGTAATGATTATTTAATTGCAAACATGTTATTAATTGAATATTTCTTGAAAATTCAAGAAGGAGTCTTGATTTTCATCAAATCATTTTGAGAAGAAAAACCACAAGCATTATTTCATACAAATATACAAGTCTATATTTTAAATAACTATGTCATTAAATTTAAAGGTTGTCATAATTATACCCTTTAGGTTCTTTCGATACGAAACCGAAAACTGTGTATTTCTGCTTATTAATTAAATACATGGATTTTTTTTGGCTGCATCAATAGTCTATTTTGACCAAGATGGCTTTCACGACACTTGATAAAGTGTAATTCACGCTCTTCTGCGCTCTTCATATTTATGCGGCCATTATCCTTGTAAACAATTTCCTTATAACCTTAGCAGTACTTTATCAGCGCTATCTGATATAATTAAACTCCTTTCACAATAACTTAAGTAGCATATTATTGGCGTCGAATTTATCGTTGCTAAATGGGTATTTGCGTCACAATAATTATCCGGCCAATCATCTATTAATTGAAATAGGCCACAGTTTGATTGAGCACACGCGACCGATACTAATTATGATGGAGCGTTACGGTATTAAGTTATTACTTTGAAATATTCTGGATCATAATTTGGATGCTCTAAAAGCTAATACCGCAGCCTCTAATGGCGCTTACCGTCTATTAGAACCTATCGCAGCCAAAAATGTTAAAGCTATAGGTATAGTTTGGCTATTAAATAACAAGCGAAAATGTAGGCTTGGCTCAATCTTAGCCCAGTTGTGAGAACTTATTCTCTTTATAAATGTCTGGAAACATTTAACTAGATGGAAAGATATAGATTTATTTACTAAAAAGGAATACGTAGTAATAACGTAACCAAGTTTTTTTTTAAAAGCTAATCTGATAGCAAATAGCATGCAGCTCCACCCATCCGCAGCCGCCCATGAAATCTGGTACAAACCTCGAACAGGACGGTAAAAGGAACTGGGGATGTTAGTGCAATTAGGATGAGATGTTAATAGGATGTTAGTTGGTCAGTATTTGTTTGTATAAGGACCTTGGGAGAAAGGACTGTTAGCCTATAGTCTAGTTAGACTGTAGTTAGTAGCAGTTAGTAGAATTAGATGCGTTGCTATACCTGAGGACTGAGGTGGTCGCCTTTTGAATAATTGTAACCGGCATCCACACCTTTCCGACCGAAACAAAATTGTTGAAAAACAATAATTTCACGGCAGAAATAGGCGTGGCGATGTTACTGCCCCGGACTACCACTTAGATAATAAAATACCATAACAATTTTAATCTTAGTACAATAAAACTACTAAATTGACGCCTAAAGTTCATCTCACATACTACATAGATTAACATATCACCTTGCTCTTTTCAAAACGATTCCTATGAGGTTGCAGCAATATTCCAACCGCAGTATGTATGACTCGATTTACCATTGGTAATTATCCGTTTGTCAGTTACGTAGTTGATTTAAACCAGTCAGCACTAATTAAGAAGATCAAATAGAGGGTTAATTATATACTTACACGAGCATATTATGAACTAAACCTTTAGCAATGTTATAATGAGGCCATAATTAATACTACGATTTGACAGTAATTATAATTGAACAAGTGTAAAATTAGCTTTATCCACATAATCATTTATTACTACTAATAAACTAATAACAATAATAAACCTTTCTCTCCGTATTTAACCGTCTGGGGATTATATTCCTAAAGTAGACCTTTATTTTATTAATAGGTAACTAATTTTCACGGCTCTATCCTTAGAAGGTATCTTAACAAACTTTCAAGGCCTGTATATCTTGAAATTCTTACTAAATGGTAATACACAAAAAGAACATGTCTTAAATCGTTCCTATACAAATAACGTGTTATACTCCCAGCGGATCTACCATGTTAATTTACATAAAACATTTGTATTTTGAACATTTCTCAACATTTCTCATATTACCATCAGTCAGTCGTTCACGATATTGAACGGTTAAGTTAAACCGTAAAATTAGTCTAGACAAGATTATTAATCTCAGGTTTAAAATAACAAATGCATTGGAAGCGGAAAGAAAGGTGGTGAACCTTGAACAGTTCTTAACCAGCGTAGAATAGACAATTTTTTAAAGTACTGTAAAATTAACTCTAGTTAAATTGTTGCTTATTAGCTCAATGTTTCGACTTGAATGGCGTAACTTATAAACATTGGGATAAGTATAAGTAAATTTAAATTTAAAAAAAAAATCGTTCAAATTGCTGCTTAAGATCATGTTACAACTCCTTCCTGGATTTTTTTTTTTATGCACTTAAACTCTATATAAATGTAAGTAATGTTTTACCACACACATCACCGAATCTCGGAAAGTCTGAATATATAATTTTTGATTTGGTATTTACGAAATAGCAAGCATTCGTCAATGAGGTATTGAGTGGCGCCCTGTGTCATATGGAGAAAGGGAAATTTACGCGGACGAAGCCATATGGAGCAGCTAGTGTATTCATACAACTATGTTGAATAGTCTCAAAATAACGACTACAAGGCTTATTAACTTTATTCATACAAAAACCATCCTAAAGACGTACAAACAGTAGGAACTGTACGTCCTCTAAAAGAAATTAAAAATTCACGAATCATAAGCCAGGCGGGACGTACTCGAAGGGGAGCCATTTACGTTCACTAAATGTACTAAGGATTACCAGTCCATCTCGTCCGTGCGCGCTGTATTCGGAGTATTTTAAAGCCTTACTGGTGCTAACTCCCCTCTATTCCTCGAAAAACCGTTCATTCGAACCATTATGTTATTGAGTTTTCTTTTGCATATTTGTCACATTTCGCAGTTAATTTGAGGTCCACCACTGTACTGCTCGTTTCTATCGGTACTACGAGAGCTAAATTGGACATTCGCATCTACTGCTTGGTTAAATAAATAAATAAAAATGATTTGACCATAACTTTGTTAGAAACATTTTTTAGAACCCCGACTCCGTATAAGTGTAAACTGTGACCATTGAGGCAGTTCCTTCCAAATAAGGTGCAATATTATTTGTTATACAGTCCTGATAAATCATACAAATAAAGAAAAAAAGAAAAGAAAAAATTTGTGCGTGATGCTTAACACAACAGATTCGTCCTTCGAAACGCCCATCAACCTCGATGGTATATCTGTAGTAGCCCTTATGGGCTAATTATTATCCTCATTGCGCACTGCTCATCAGGTAGTGATAGCTTGAATACATCTTTAGCTGAGGGTAGTCAAAATGCGTTGCTACCTTTGAGGGCCGTCGCGTAAAGTATCTTACTGGCTGAAATACAATAGAAGCGTGCAGTAGCGGCTAGTGCAGATACGGTAAAGAGCATTTTAATTTCCATATCGGTATCTCAATGCGCTGCTTAAAATGTTTAGTCGATTATGAGTCGCAAACCGCAGAAAAGTGGCGAAGAAACGCAATTAAGCTGTTCATTGAATACCACACAAAGACCGCTTTGTTTGTGTGGAAGACCCGCTCGGCCGGAACGCGCGAGCGAACCACATTCAAATACATAATTTTCTTTAATATTTCTATGTCATATTACTTAAACCTAGTCGTGCCATGGCTTAGTGCATGTCGGACTACGCACAATACAGGGTTCAGTAGCTTACTTACATTGCTCTTATTCTTGATGAGACATACAGATGCATGCTTTGTACAAAGCCATTACTGTGATGATTTTGGTTCTTCGAATGGTGAATTAAATGAATAAAAAATCCAGTGAATTGCAAACACCATTAAAGTACATTATTGTTGATATAGTTTAGGGTATCATAAATTCAGTGCGAATCGCCTACTAAGAAAAGTTTATTAGAACTTCAAGTTTAAACGATTCATTATTTACTTTCGTGGAACCCAAAACTGTTATATAAAGCTATAAAACATTATCAACATAATTCGCTGTTAGTATCAAAATTAAAGTCTGAAACACTGACCATGATTCTCAGCCGTTAGTCGACTAAGGTTGTTATGACTTTATACCCTCTAAATCGTACGAGGAATATTGTTATCCAAAGTTGTTCTAATCCGGCGTTGATTATATTTATTACCGCTTTGACGCAAATTTCTAAGCCGGATAGTTCATAGAGGTAATTATCTCGCAGAGGGCCGGTCCAGTCGCCGCGGGCGCTCGGTTCTGCTTGCCTCAAAATGCACCGTTAACCAATTTCCAAGTTTAAACTACTTTAAACACTCCAAAAACTTATTCGGAAACTCATATAACTATTGTCCAGCACGGAGCGAAGCTGGAACACTCGTTATTAGCAGCGTAATTAAATTTCCAGCGACTAACATTTCTCGTAAATGCAACATTTTCAATTGAAGTTTCTTTATCTTTAAACAATCTGTTTAAAATGAAATCGAAGAACATCAACAATATTTTCTTCAACAAATTTCGCAACTCTGCGCGCATAATATTTTATTTCCGTACAAAATTGAACACTCCATCCAATTCATTTCCAGTTTTTAGTTTTGCATGAATAGTCTAAGCTTTACAGTCTCTGCGTTTTCT
>DWLO01002547.1:0-12353 GCA_018245335.1 Dalla quadristriga | reverse complement strand
AAGATTCACGGTCTTACTTATAAACGTTAATTAAATTTAAATGATGAATTACTGGTTAGTTAAGAAGTATTTTTACTTATAAACCTTATTTAACTTTAGGCACTCCTTACAACGATGTAACTAGTGATTGCACAGAATGACATGCTGTTATGTATTTGGTTCATTCGGTCTTTCATTCGGTGTTGCGGTAGAATGAATTTTTTGCGTAGTTTAATTAACTACATCCTAGTAGTAGTATTTATAAGTACATATACTACTATAGTACTACTATACTAGCATCCTAGTACTAGTAGTATTTATAATTAAAAAAAGGTAGGGATTACTTTAGGACCAACACATTTGTTAGTAAAATATGTACTAAGATAGGTACCTACTGATTAACGATTTTTTTATAAGACAGACGGTTTAAATAAAAGTTATTATGACGAATCATTACGTGATCCCAACCTAGTAGCCGTCCGCTTCTGGGCTCGTATGTTTCCTTACAATCTAGGAGGCCTGAGGCGTACTCACTCTGCTCCAGTGCAGATTAGTGGAGAACAAAGGTAATTTAAGATGACTATAAAATTTCGTATCTTAGTGATAGTAAAAGTCTAGATAGACTTTAGAAAAAAATGCTTCGATATCATTGTTGACAATCAAATTACGGATATTTAAGACATATTTAAATTTTCGAATACCTAATTTTTGGCAGTAGAATTGGCAATTGTTTTCGCCATTTTTCTTTATCAAAAACATTGCAAGCAAAATATATGCGAAATGTGAGAAGCCTCTTAAGAGGTTATTAGGTTTCTGGGTTAAGACGACTACTAAGCTGAACTACACTCAAAACAATCATTTTTGTCCATTGACTCCAACCACATTCTGCATGGAACTCACCTTTTCTCTCGAAGCTATTAGACTGAAAAGTTTACGTTAAGCCTGATTGTGGCCTACTTAAAAAATGCATCCTGTATATTTCAATAGAATACAATACTCTTTATTTGCACAACAAATTTAAAGACAAAATATCCCATATAAAACTTTCGCTGATAAGCGATCTCTTCCAGGCATCATTTTAATCTCTATTAAATTATTTCTATACATAAATCTATTATTTCTTCTGCTTCTCTAACCAGTAGAAAGAAAGAGAAAGGTTAGATAGGTGTACGACTTAAATATAGGAAATTCACGAGAAGATACGGCGATGACATACACATACAAAGGAACGTAGATTAATACCAGCTAGAATATAGGACAGGCTAGCTAGAATATAGAATATAGACTGTTTTTTAAAACTAGGCAACGATTGAGAATATGAGGAGGCAGGGAATTCCATAGCTGTACCACACGTACTAAAAAGGATTTGAAAGATAGGTGGGCGCAAAGGAAGATCAAGAGAGAGAAAATAGAGAGAACGAAGGGACCGGTTACGCGTATGACTTTTAGATTTAAAGCGCGTTTTAAGATACCCGGGAATGGTAGAAATAAACGGCAGACACTATAAAGCAGAAAAAATATGTGCATCCCAGAGAAGATGAATAAATAGGAAAATGCTCGTCATTTTCCAATATCAATGCTGGATGCTTATACAGTTTGTTGCATTAGGCCTTGGAGATTCAAATATAATATACAAATTATATGCTGAATCATAACACACTTGGTTATAAATGCATATTTATAACATGATAATTCATTATACTGTTTTATATTCTGAATGAGTAAAGCTTTTTCTTAAGTAAAATGATGCACAAACGAGTATCAATTATTACTACCTACAGCTAAAGTATTTCTTAAGATTCCTCCAATATGACACTTGAAAGATACTGAGAAATAATTTGCCGTAAGTAGGTTAGGGTAGTTATTATGAAACTTAATGTAACAAGAAACTTAAAAAAAGTTGAGAAGAGACATCGCGCGGGTGAAATTTTTTCTCGTTATAAAGTTGTTAAAGAACTTGGTGCTTACCGCTCTATTGGCGAGATTTCTCAATTGGCAGAGGAAATATGGGATTCCACTTAACTTTTCTTACTTTGAAAAGTAGTGCCGTTTCCGCAGTACTTTCAAAAAAGTTGGCTTAAATTAATGTGAAATCCTTGTAATTTTTGAAGTAATACCATACCGAGTAATAAGCATGAGTCATTCAATATTTGTTGAAATATTAAAGTGTTAGCGAGATATAAATGAAAATATGTTAGTTTTTTTAAAGAACTGTAATGTACGTATGACATGTCTGCATTTCAAAATTCTAAACAAGTATAGTATGCATACCATATGTTTTCTAGCCAAGTTGTTCGAAGGACTGATAAGCAATGGGGAAGAAAGGTCTTCGAATGGAGACCACGACTCGACAAAAAAAGCACCAGGTTCTTTTTCAGGGGGCGCAAGACAGGGATTTAGGGGAGGCCTATGACCAGCAGCAGACCTCAAAAGGCTGATGAATTGATGGATCCTTCTATTTTACTCAGAATAAAGCTGCCAAAATGTTTTTACAGAGTAGGTAAGTAACATGAAACTTTGTTGGGAAATTTTTTTGCCCCATAACATAACATAATAAACAGGTATCGATTGTCAATAGGTTTAATAACAATGTTATTTATGAAAGCCGCACATTACACATAGTTTAAAGCTGCCCTACTTTAAAATTTGAATATTTGTAGCGCGTTAAATTATTGTGACCGCTGCATGAATGTTTGCTAAATGTGGTAAAAATATTTTCGCACGAAGCCAACAAAGAATTATGATTCAATTTTACTTTCAGGTAAATTATTTTGTCATCAGCAAGCCACCAAGGTTTTCGCTAGGTGGTGGAACCCGTGTATGGCTACCGGGAATGGCTCGATTCGCCCAGGCCGGCACGCACTCCACACCCGCTTCTGCCGTGAAGTTATGTTTTTCAATCAATTTGGGGACTCCGTGGCCCATTGGTTAATGTCCCTGACTAATGAACTGTTGGCCCCGGATTCGACTCCTGGTCGGGGGTAACATTAATTTCATGTAGATACTTTGGCGTTCATGTATTTGGGCATTCAATTATGTTGTTTTTTGTGTGTCCACCACCCGAAGCACAGGGAATCCTAGTGTGAGGGTGTGAGTGTGTAGCGTTGATATAATATAGTGACTCGGTAATAGTTGTGGATTTTAGTAACAGTCGCATGTAGTTCATATAGGTCGACGGCACGCGATGACAGCCGCCGAACGTCATGAACTGCAGTCAACGGCTGCCGTCTACTACTTGCAGTCACGTGTGTTCGAGTTCTTACACTAATAGCCCGGTTTTACAACCCTGTTCTAGTTGCAGGTGTCTAGGTGTCGGCAGTGGCAAAAATTATGATTGAACTTTACCTAGAGGTAGGCTCGTTACTTGAACGGGTAGGCCAGATTTTCTGATTGATAGCCTACAGGCTTTGATAGAAGCAAATTGGAAGGCACGGTACGTTCATAAATCGGGTTACAGTATAATAGGCTAGAAGCAAATACACGTAAGCACGTACTCTCACAATTACAATTCTTGTATCGTGCACATTTAATAACCAACAACAGCGGTAGTAAGACGTACTCAGCCTGCAGCGCGAAAGAGATAACAATATTAGTTAAGTTGTACGGTACCCTCAGAGGTGAACTCGTGCATCGTGTATCTGTCCCCTTTGCTCGTTTATTAATTATCTCGCTCACTCAAAAATAGCTCTTAAACAAAACGTGTCTTTAAAAACTTGTAATTTTCTACGTTAAAGACTTAAAATGTATTTATAAATTACGCTATGTTCTTGCTTTTGTTTTTTGACTTGATGAGGCATTGAATAAACATACAGGCAGGCATTTTTAGCGTAATTTCCACCAAAACATGAATTCCGCTAAGTTCGCGTGCAAACAAGACCATGTTTAGTGAAGTTAACAAAACCTGTGATAGTCATTGTAATTAATTGTACCAGGCGTTACTTTACGGAGATCTATTGTTATAGAGCTACGTTTAATCTACTTTGCAACAATCCGCAACCAAACCGTACGATGGTGTATACCTACTTTCATGTATGACCGAGTTGACATGTCGAGTCATAATGTCAACTCGAGATATCAATAGTTGACTCGATCGAGTCAACTTGACAGCTTATAGGGACTAGTGTTGAGGAGGGTTGGAAAGGTATAAAGGTCTGCTCATTCGATAGGCTCTGGTTTGCGATTGACTGTTTGCTCTGGTTTTGGGCGAAACACGTGTTGGTGGTGGTACGTATGTTGGTGTATATTTTCATTGCTTCATGCACGGACTAGTGAAAAAAGATGGACCCCGCGTCACCTACATCAAAAGTGGAGCACCTTGTCTATGCCAATCTATTCTTACATATTCAACTCACTTACATTACATCAAATTATGCAGGCATAGATCATACGGTGCTTCAGTTACGACATGAGCGGCGCGGAGTCCTTCCCGTGGTGGCATGTGCATGTTTTCGTAGGTATATGAGAGGGAGGTAAGTTCATTTATTCAACAGGCAGGCCACTCGCTGTACTTACCGCCCTGTCGGCGAGGTTCCGTACCCGGCAGTGGAGGTACGCGGGCTGGCCCACGGCGGCGGTGGCCTCGCGCTTCGTGCTGTTGTCGAAGTACGGCTGCCCCAGAGGCTCCCAGCCTCCGCCGCCAGCTGTTACACCTACAAGAAAAATTTCAGCTTATATAACTACTCATACATAAGTACATACATATCGTATCTATAGCAACTTGAAATCACTACAACAATGGCTGATCCAATGCATAACGTCGATTATTATTATTATTTGGGCTATGGCGACCGAACGAAAAGTAATAAGAATGAAATTACATTTGATCATTGCTGGGATATCAGTAAAAAAATATGCCGCTGGTCTAGCGGTGCGAATGTTGACCAATTTTTTTTACAACTCTTTAAACTGTTGTTGTTTTTTTCTTGAAATAGATACGCAAAGCATATTATGTATAGTCATTTTTTTTCGACTATGCTTGGTCTGTACAAAATACGTTCAATTCTGCCACCCTTATACGTGACCAAACCATCCTCATCCTCCATCCTCAAAGAAAATGGGTTGTCAATATAAGGCAAAATCCAAAACAACGAGGAATATCGAAAAACTCTAAATGTCAATGACTGGGACCGGAAACGTACATGAATTTATTCAACGAGCATGCACACGGCCAACGCCTGCTCGTGCCTGAGGTTGCTTACGATGGCTTAAGATTGATACAAGCCACAGAGTTAGGAGCGATTCAGCATTTACTTCATTTAAAATAGAAAATAGAGAATGGAACAAAGGATCAAAATTATCATTATTTTGCTTTTAAACTTGTTTCCTCGCTTGAAAAAGAGCGAAATGTTTAGTGTTTTGTATCTTAGATAAAATAGTGAACATCAACATGGACATGTAAAAGATGGAAGAGTATTTTTAGACTCAAATGCCAAACGAAATGGTATAAGTTTTATTCCTCAGAGAGTAGGTACCTGCCTATTGCATTACTTCGCTAATTGTATGCCTGTAAAAGTTTTTCTGGCTATAAATATCTATAAATATCTTAAATACATCATGTGATGATTATTAAGGAAATAACAATTAAAATGTTTGATGAGGTTACGTCATTACCCATGAATGAGATTATTAACTTGGTTTGAGTACGGTCTAGACGTTTAATTAACTTGAAAGTCTGTTTGGTTCGGTCTAGACCAGACCGAAATACCTTGAACCGGTAGTTGCTGGCATTAAAAATAGCATTACATTTTGTAATTTTAAAAACGAAATTCGGTCGTTATTGGCTCTTATTTTCCTATTCATAGGTATCTTACCAATAAATAAAATTGGAGTGTCTGTCTGTGACATTGAAATTAAGGTCAAGAATTTAATGGAATATGCTATTTATATGACAGCTAAACAAACCAAACCGTTTTAAAAAAAATTGTGTGTATATCTGCGTTTTTTTGTCGCGAATAGGCTCCGAAACCGCTGAACGGATTTTGATGACAGTTTCAGGGATTGTAGGTACACTACATGGTACACTATTACATGGTACACTACTAGATGGTACACTATTTCACAGTAAAGGTAGTAAGTTTTATCTCAATATTTCAAACGGTTTTTAAGTTATAGACCTTAGAGTCAGTACTCCTTTTCTAGGATTAAAATGTTCTGTATTTCGAGATTCCATGCGGGCGACATCGAAGTAGCTCTCCCTAGTCACAAAAAAGTTAGGGAGATAACACTTCAAAAAGTTGGATACAGGATAACCCGCACTTCAAGGTCGAACTTTGGTTCCAACCTCATATTCGTAAATTAATAATTCACCGAAACGCTACTTAAGTAAAGTAAAATGTAGTGTTTCTTTACATGTTGTAGGCATGTCAAAAAACTACAAGTATCACCTTAAGTTTCTTTAAACTACTGTAAAGTTGTCCTTGGAACATGATACACGTTTTAATCTCATTCATATAGCGTAGGTATATTCCGACAGATTAAAACGTCAGATTCCGAACGGTAGATTTTCTTTTGGACTTTGAATTTGACCTTTAGGATAAGGTACCTTCAACTACTTAAAAACGAAGTACAATAAAAAAAAATTGTTTGTTTCTAGCCTATTTCTAGATCATTTAAAAGCAATTGATGTCTCATTTCCATTCATAAAATAGGTTATGGTTATACGAGTACAACGTATTTACCTAATTTATAACGGTTGACATTAAACAGTTGTAGGTACATTTAAGGTAACGTCAAATTTTATTTATCTTCGAATGTAAAACTAACAATAACTGAGAACATTTTCAAAAATGGGTCGTAGTAATTGAATATTTTAAATTATATGTAAATATTTAAGTATTAAAAACTCACAGGTGTTTGTTTACGTAAAACATCTAGCGCATTTGAAAAAGACGCTAGACGCGCTGAAATTCGAATCGTGCGAACTCGTGGCCAAGGCTTTAGACACTGCGGTTGGCCAGTAACACCTACACTAATCCGCACTGCAAAAGCACGTAAGAATACATTCCAGTTGTGAAGAAAGATGGAACTCTGGTATTAAACTTGGCCGCAATGCACATATCACTACTTTGACAGGCTGAATTTTTTGGAAGGGGTTCAGAGCCATGTCCTGTTTTTCATAGTTTCATAGGTTTTTGCTTTGGGACACAAAATACACTGTACTATAAATTTTAATTTTAATTCTAACACTCACCGAACAATATGAAAATACAGCTGAGCTCCGCCGTCCACATTGCGTACAGTGCTCTTTCACATCATGTGTCCAGTACCGCAGCGTAGTCTCACTTCACCGCAAGAACAACACTCATCCGCACTTGACATACTTCGTTGTATATCTTTTTCATTTTTTTACATTCAAATCTAGAACTGAGGTTTCGAGTTATTACGAAATTCACGAGTCTGCTTTTAATGGAAAAAGGAGACGGCATTAGTTGGTTTCCAATAAAATTCCAAATAGGTATTAGGTATATTGCTATAACTTAACATTGGTTAATTAAGTTAACATTTTGGTCCCCTATATGAGCCTCCGAGGTTTGACTACTAGGCACACAGGCAGACTGTCTTTGATATAACTTGATGTGACTTGCTTTCGCGGAGACACACACTGTCTCTTAACTGCGTATCAAGTTTTACCAAACCTCTGTTTGTCTCATTCGGAAAGGAGAGGTGCGCTCAATCGTTGGTCGGGGATGGAGACGTGGGGCTGTTGATGACATATATATCTTAAAATAAACCTCTTACTTTATCTTAATTCCCTTCAATTTGACGACAATATTTACTGTCTACACATTTAAATATAACAATGTTTAACGACACCAACTAAAAATACGCAATGAGTATAATACCTACTTAAAAGAATGAATACTCAACGAGGTTTGAATTATAGGAAGTAAATCAAATGTATGATAATATGATAAGCTCCAGACTTCATTATTAATTCAACCAATCTGTTCGTATATTGGGCGTGGTATACAATGTTTGTAGGTAATTGAAATAACCTTTTACTATATATCCTTATGTAAAGAAGCTTAATTAGATCTAATAACAGAACATTATGTTCGCTTTGATATTCTGTAGAAAGTGGATAAATATTTTCTTTATAACCAGATTAATTGTAACAACCAATAAATCAATAGTAAGTAGTACCGGGATGCAAATGTGCTAATTAAAACTATTAATCATGTCAAATTTGAAGGTAACTTTGATATTGCCGCTGGCTGGAACATGTTCAGGTTCTACCATCCATAATATTGTGTCTCATAAAAGTAGACTTGATTAAAGAAACACTCAGAGTTTTAATTTAGATTGAAAGCATTTTTAATTTCCTTTTTAACACGATTTTGAGACGTTCACATTACGCATATTCTAAGCTGATTCTATGTAATAACTTTGAAGTTTTCAAATTATTCATTTTCATCAAATATTACCAGGAGGAATTCCGAAATAGATCTTCTTAGTGATAAATTATGGTAATTATTGGGAGTGGAACTATTATCATGGCTAATGGCTAAGCTTTTAGTCGATTGTGATATTCAATTAAACGTTATAATAATAACTGAGGGCTCACGTTATAGTACTTGAGCTCTACAATTGTTAAATATACATATTCAATCCACCTCGTATAATTTTGTATTTGTTTACTTGTTAATTTATAGTTAGAAAATTCACAAACACATTAAAAGGTCAAATTGGTCAAAAATATAAATCAAACTATAAGCTCGGGAAAACTTTTGTCCCCATGGGCGTCTTTCCTAACTATGTTATACGATCCTATTACAGCATAGAAAAAATAACTACATATAGACTCATAAGTTTGAATCAAGTAGGTTCCAACGTGGTTTCTTTCATCATCTGTCGAATTCATCATCCTGGATTCCTAACGTATAACGCGCTGAGAAGTTGTATAAAATTTCTTGTACCTACACGTCAGTGTATGTCTGTCTGTCAGAAATCTCGATACAAATCTTATTATTCGTTCAACCGGTGTACCAGACCACCAGAAACAAATGTTTATTTTTCGCTATGCTCACCAGCCTGGAGGTAATATGTAAAAAATAAACACTTCAAGAATTTCAAGAAATAGTACATTTCAGAAATTAAAATCAACAATACCCAATGTTTTTACATGGGTTTAAAACAGTTTATCCAACAATACCTACATCAGATTTCAGAAGTGGTAAGCATTTAGTAAGTATGAATGTAATCGCTACAGACATACTTCGTTTACAAAGAAATCAATGCTTACCACAATTCGTACTGAACAACATTTGTGCAAAACATATTATTATGCGTTAAAGTTCGTAGCAAATCTCCAATTATTTATTACAAGATTGTAAAAAGATCAACAATTCCTTCCTCAGTAGCTTGTAATATGGACATAATTACGAATGATTTACTAAAACATGATTTTACACAATACAATTGAACGTACAAGCCATAGAAGTTTACAAAAGAAGAAAACCAATGAAAAACACAGAGAATCGTCATTACGGTCAAACAGTTTTACAAATGCGCCAGGCCTATATATGCGGCCAACATATGAAGAGTTTCCTAAATATACAATGTATTCAACAAAATGTAAAAGAGCAAAGTGATTTGGGCAACGGTCAGTGGTATTGCTTCATTGAATTTTTAGTAGGTACGAGTATGAACTCAAGCTTTATGTTCACCGAAATGCGGTCTGGGGAGACCTTAAAACATTTTATGGTCTGTGAAATAAAATATTTAAACAAAGTACTTATCAGAAATCATCAGCTCGAACTTAAGAATAGTAGTAGGTAATTTGATTTAATTGGTACCTAATTTAATTGTTGCCTCTGGTTTTATAATTTCATACAAGATAAATATTATAAATATATGGAAGAGGTAATTTTAGGATGTAAGTTGCTGATTATCGGATACTTAACAGTTGGTTCCATCTGCACTGAAGTAGTTCATAGTAGGCCTAGACTAGTCGAATTAGATTTACATGCTCACAATCCAGGGGCATCTTTAGCACTATAAGGTAAGTAACAAGAATCTGATAACGACACAGAAAGGTAGACCTAGAAACATAAATGTATGTTTGAAAATATGTACTAATTAAGTCTTCTGTCAAAAGTCCCGCCTTCTTCAGCGACTTCAAAATACTCGTAGTTTCTTAATTTTTTTTTGGTGTCTGTTATTAACTTTTACTTCAATGTATAGACGCTTGGTTCTGCTGCGTTTATTAGACTCTAACTAAAACCTTGATAGTATTAAAAAACATTTCGTTTAAAATCGCGGTTGTACACACTTAAAGTAAGTTAAACGTATTTTTATCGTTCCCATAAATTCAGATCGAATGCAACAGGCATTTATAAGTTATCGTTACAATTTGTTCTAAAAAGGTTTAATCTACCTATTATATGCCTCCAAAAAGCATGCCGCATTGTCTATGAAGATGCTGTTATGTACTTATCTGTGTATCCCGTGTATAGAGAAACCTTATGTAATTCATACTTTAGCCGCTAGGTATCGCCAGCAAGTGTTCGGGTTTCCTCGAAATCTTTACAGTCATAGCGTTGTATATAGCGTTCCAAGTATATTTAAAATCATCATCCTCATCATCATTTCAACCAATCACCGGCCCACTACTGAGCACGGAGCACTCAGGATGAGGTCTACTATACTAAATATCAAGTCTTATATGTTTCTTTAGTTCAGTCTCAATTTTCCATGAGCAACGTTGCTCTTTTATTTTTATTCCTTAATAACCTTTTTTGATTATTTGACCATAATACTATGTTTGTGACAAATTTCGTATGTACAAATATAAAAAACCTATACGGAACTGGCACGCTTGCTGGAACTTGGCCTCCCTCACTGCCGGACGAACTGATCAGTATGCATATTTTGTCATTATGCTAGAACTCAGGATGTGTAGTTATAAGCTAAGCACATTATTTACTTCAGCACGTTTTCTTATATTTCACTCGAACACGACCCCATTAGATTCTATTCTTCTTAACTTAAAGTACCTAATAAATACTTTTATCCTCTCTTAAAGTATTGAACTGCCCTACTCCATTAACAAAGTCGCAGGCTTAAACTAATTCAATAAAATATAAGGTAAGATTTTTCAGGGAATAGATTCATTGAAAAAGTTAAGGCACCGGCGGTGAACCCTTTTCCAGGCCAATTTGCATCAAGTGATGATTTTTATTCCGCCCGTGCCACGGTAATGGATGCTTATATTATAATAATGTTTATTTTATCCGAGAATACCTGAACGTGTATTCTCGCTAATTTATTTAATACGTATTTTTAGATCTTCACTGTAAATGGGGTATTGAAGATCTTTATAAACAACCTTTGTGCAAATTAAACAATATTGAAGTGAAGATCCTTTGTTGACCTAAGGTTGAAGGTATTTAATTTAAATTTGGTTACAAATATTAAGTACATAATTTATTGCCATACATTACTGAGCTCACAATAATATAACATTTGATTAAGAGTAAATTTTAAAGTTCAAATATACATTTTTAATGATTATAATTATTTTTATCCGGAGCTCAAATACGGTTACGTGACACCTCGCTGTCTTCTGCAGACTGGTTCTAAGCTAGCAAAACCGTATTACAACAGTAAAATAACCTAATACCTAATAACTAATAACCTAACAATTTTGGGTAAAGCAACAGCATGCACAGTACTTTTGTGTGTAAGTTACTTTGTCTACTACGATTATGAGCTTGCTTTTGACATATATGTTCATGTTTTTCTGTCAAAATTAACCATTCATCTAAACGGCTTAGTTGCCATGGAAGACGTCATCGTTCAAAACCTTAATTTCAAACATTATGTATGCTATAAATGTATATTTATATTATTGCTTCATTTTACAGTGCAAACTATGTATCTTAACTATTCATTGCATTTTTACACGAAATATTGAATTGAAATTTAATTAACGCATAAAATATATAAATCTTGACAAACCGTAAGCATACCGATAAATTTAAGATCAAGTTTTAGAACATATCCCTAGTTGCCACAAACTAACCAAAGACAAACTATCCAGCCAAAAGTTGTTCGTCTTATTACGAAATAGAGCCAGCTAGTTTATGCCCGTTATTTGAATAGACTGGATAATGCGTGGTTATTTGAAATTTCATAATAACCTAATAATTCGTACCATTGCCACCAGTAACGTGGCACCAGCACCAGCACCGCCGCTGGTAACCATTATATTGTATTGTCATCTGAACTGATTTATGCGCCAAGTTTTATTAGAAAAAAACGGTTAGTGGAATGTGAAAGAACCTACTTTTGAACAGACAATATTAATGAACAGACTCAAAAAAAATTAGCTGAATTAAGAAATTCCTCCTTTTTAAGGAGAAAAATAAATATTA
>DWLO01002546.1:0-12357 GCA_018245335.1 Dalla quadristriga | reverse complement strand
TCAGCTCGTATAGTGATTTTTGATCGTGAGAATCATCATCTATGTTCCATCCAAACCATTATTAAGTCCGGCTCTAGCCCCTCATTAAAATGTGAAGAGGTAACGTTAGATAAAACCTATATTACGGTATATTTAACCTCTCACTCCAACTGGATTCGTGGCGGTCCTCCACGAAACGGTTCGCGCAATCTTTTTGATCAGCACGCGTAAATTGTAGGATGAGCGTCCGTCTGAGGTTTTCTCAGTGGACTATGACATGGATTTCTTTAAAAAAGGCGCCAAATGAGCTCTCCTTCAGGGCCGGCGACGCAACTGTGACTCCTCTGGTGTTGTGAGTGTCCATAGGCGACGGTGACCTTTTTCCATCAGGTGGTCTGCTTGTTTGTTAGGCTGAAATCTATAAATAAAACCCTTACCCATTAACCTAGCGCCACCTCATAGGCCATTGAGCATCAACCCATAGTGGCCCATTGTTGTAAATATTAGTAATCGTTCAGTTAGTAACTGTCCCATTCGAAGCTGGTCACAGATGCGTTGCTACCCCTGAGGACTAAAGTGGTCACCTAGACAAGATTTTTTTTTATTCCACTGCAAAAATGGGTTTGGCGGTGGTACAATCCCTTTCAACGCACGTCACTAAGAATCAAGATCTTTGTCCTCGGGTTTTGGTCATTATTTGTGATATCTACCTAGTGTCTACGTCAATTCCGGACGTAACACAAATAATCCTAGTGCGAGGTGAGTGTATGAGTGTATAAGTGTTCATTTATTTATTTATGAAAAACATCGCCGTGATCTGAGTACAGCATTCGGTCCGATAATTTTATTAAAAACGCAAACAAAATCGATTCGAACGTATCAAATATCAATTTATCAATTTGTAAATTCTGGTGGCTTTGTTCTGCATACAGAACGTTTTTTATTACTATGCAGTTTAACTATTTTAAATTGTACTAGTTGAAACCACCGGATTTTCGTGTTACTATAGGGTTTTATCAACATAGGATAAGTATAAATGAACAGAAATTCCACGAGAAAACCATGTATTCGAACCCGGATTTCTTAAAATACGAGTAGGTGGCTGAAATTAATACCAGACCTACTTCACCACAGCAACCTTCCGCGATATTAAAACATAATCATGATCATCATTACCTCACAGCGGCCCACTTCTGAGCGCCGCATATTGATTGCGAAACCCAAAGCGGTTGGTATTCAACTGATTTTTTGGGCAAATTTGAACTTTAACGACGACGACCGACGTCTTTAAAGTTCAAATTTGAACGAAAAATTACATCAAGGCGATACAGATAGTCTCGTCTTCAGTACACAATTAACCTGCGGGTCTTCTCTCAGGTTGGCAGACTTCTTCACTTCTTCTTTAACTACGCTGTGTTCATCCTTAATTGGAATTACAATCGAATTAATTTTAAGACTCAAATTATTAACAACTGTATGTCATTGTATGTTTGTAATTTTGTGAATGACCCATTAAACAATTAAATAATCACGACACTTATTTGTTTAAGGTGCATTAACGTGACTTTGACATGTACTTAATTAATTTATGTTAAACAAGGAAAGTATGAAAGTGTGCAAATGTTTTGCTTACGATCATTCACCCAACTCCTGACCGCGCCAGACGTGGCAACGAGCGTTTGGCATGGTCATAAACGTAAAACATAATTGCCAGAATGCATCACAGCGTGCCATTCCAGTTTCCGGTTAAGTCATGCCTGTAAACACTTTAATAGCTGTATGAATTTCAAATTCGGAATAAAGTCAAGAGCGAGAAAAACACTTGGCCAAATCGAAAGCGTCGATGAAAACTACGCTAAGTTGCTTCTCGGCGATTTTTCTTTAATTAATTACTAGCTGTTGATCGCGACTTAGTCTACGTTAAGTTTGTGGTATTTTCATTGCATCGGGATCTGTATATTTATTCGAGATCTAAAGTATCCTATTAACATCGTATCCTGACCATCCATCTAAAATATCCTAATTTTATTATTATTATTACCATCTCAAACTACTTCTATACCAAGTTCTATGAAGATCGGCTGTTAAGGTTCGATAAGAACACGGAAATAAACTAATTTTCGAATTTATAATACTAGTAAGATAAGATAAGAAGGCATCATGCAAATAAATGTTATCATTTAATAACCCATTTTCTTAATCGAGAATACCGCTATCTTCTGTATGGTGCTGCCGCCCATGAAATCTGTGACAAACCTTGAATACGACCGTAAAAGGAACTGGAGGAGTTAGTCCAGTTAGTATGAGATGTTAATAGGAATGTTAGTTGGTCAGTATTCATTAGTATAAGGACTATGGGAGAAAGGACTGTTAGCGACTGTAAGTCCTGTTAGTCGGTGTTAGTCATAGTTTTGTTAGTAGCGGTTAGTAATAGTCCTGTTCGAAGCTGGTCACAGATGCGTACAATAAAGAGTAAAATAATTAAAAAAACGCAAATGACCTTTCGAGAGCATGATCGACCAAGCTCTTGGATGGGTTCAGCCAATCCCTGGGCTGGCTCGCGCTGCCGCCGACCAGCGCGGCCTCATTGTGACGCTCCGTCGCCTGCACTAAGTTTACAGCACCTTCCGGAGAGATCATGTTCCATAAGCCATCTGTCCCAAATATGAGACACCTGAAACAAAGACATAAATTAGCATACAGGCGACAAGTTTATTTCCATTACACGAAATAAAATAAAAAAACGCTGACACACTCACACCCCTGCACTAGGATTCCCTGTTGCGGGTGGCGGGACACATACAGAAAACAACACAATCTAACACACACAAGACCCGAGTACAAACATTTGTCTGCCAAATAGATGTGTGCTCCGGCCGAGGATCGACCCTCGGCTCGTCACTTAAGGTCACTGACCAACGCGCCACCGAGTCGTCGTGTTAGGTCCTTATCTATGAAATTGACGATTTTGAATACTGGCTAGTGTACAGATATTTAATTGTACTTGAAATTCCAAATTCAAATTCATTATAAAAAAGTAAAACAATCATTCATTCATTCATTTGTTTTCCAGTCCTTCAATTTTTCTTCGATATCGCTGTTTTAGGAAGTTTAGGAATCTTTAAAATCCATATTTTTACATGCTTAATTCACGCTTCAAACAACAACGCTTTTACAATCATTGAAAATGTTAGAATGTGCGAGCGAGAGATGCGAAATGTGTGTGGCCCATTTCGTCCCGCTACCACGGATAATTACCGAAATTTTGAAGGGTCGATGGTCAAAACTCCAACGTCTGGATCAGGGCTGACGATGAACTCATCGTTCTGGGGGTTGTAGCTCCAGAGATCGCCTAGCGACCTCGCCACGGCCAGGAATGGTATTTCATCCATCAGGGTATTTTTCTTTATCGGACCCTTGTGCCCCGGCCTCGGGCGGTTCCATACGACGCGCGGGACGCCCGCTTTCGATATAACCTTCCCGCCACATCGCTGGATCCGCTCAATTTCTGTAGTCGACTCCGGCTTGTGATCTGACGTCAGGGGTTTTGCAGCCCATTCCTCGCTACCTAAAATATAAATGGATGGAAAAAAAATTGATAATTAAAGAAAACAAAAGTGGACAAGGAAAAAAAAATGCTTATTGTTTACCAAAACACAAAAGATATTACAACAAATAAATCATTTACAACAGTCTAGCCTGTTGCGACAGTAATTTTGTCACTGGTTTGATGAATTTACTTTTAGTTTTTAGCATTTAATATCAAGGCTTCATTGTATGTATAATTTTGTCACAAACATTATGACAGCTTTGTGTCTAAGTAGGCATTTTTCCTACGGTAAAAGAAGCGTTTTAAGTAACTCATAACCTACAACACCCTTTTATACAGCTACCAGTTATATTCATTGGTGAAAACGAACATGGACCATACCTTTTATCTCTAAGCCAGAAGTATACCTTATCTGTCAACATAGACTACTTTATCTCCACATTATTAAGGAAAAGACTTAGTAAAAGACCATAAGTAACATTCAGCAAAGCATACAAGATAAGTGACTTGATATCGGTAAGTTAGTATGTAAAATTGGAAAGACTTTAGACAGATAAGACCAGGATTTTCACCCTATCTATACAAACCCTGAGTCAGTAAGTAAAAACCAAGTTTGTACTATAAAATGAACTGTGAATGAACCCACCCATGTAGGCCTGTAAATTAACTATGTCTGACAAGCTGATCTCAAGTACTTGCTTTTTTTAAGGACAATTCTTTTGCCTACACTTGTCTCTGGTTATTTGGTTGTATTGGAAATCAAGACAATACTTAAGCGGGCACTACAAAGATTATTATGTTATTAAATGTAAATGCAACCAGGATCTAAATAATTCTAATGTCGCTAACCAAGTTTCTTTTACAGTTAAGGTTAAGCTTGTTACATCCACCCATTATCATTCTGTAACAGATGTTACTTCAAATTTTTAGATACAGTATTAGACTGGATACAAAAGCTGCATCACATAACTTCGATTAATCTGTTACCCAGGTTTATACAAACAAGTATTTATTTTAATATTGTAAATGAGGGAGTTTGTATGTAGGTTCTCTCATGCTGCAACAGATCGATGGATCGAAGTTATTTTTTGCATAGAGTTATAGGATGGAGTGTTACATAGGCTATTTGTTATTTGTTATTTCGAAAATATGCACAGTTCCTGTGGGATAGATAAGAATGCAAAGCCTCATATTGGAATACAAACCTTCTTTCTGATATCCAAGAACAATAGCTGAGTCACCAACGTGCCCGATATAAATTTTTCCTCGTCTAATAAAAGCTACACTTGCTGTAGTCCCTGCTGTACTTGGCAAACCAGTCACTGTCTTTGGCCATTTTTCTGAAAAGAAAAAGAAAATACTTGATTAATAGTCATGAATCACTCAGAAGCCATGCTGAATAAGTTCTGGTTTGCAGACCTGGTTAATGACACACCGGTGACTTACAAAATATTGGTATTAGCTCTGCAGTCTCAGTCTAAACTACCTAGTTACTAGAAGTACGCTCACGTTAGAAGATCTGTGATTCACATGAACCTTAATTTTAAAACATTAAGCATTGTGGACTTGATTTAAAACTAAATAAAATTTGTGTGGTAATTGCAATAGTAATAGCCATTAACATCCCATTAATGAGGCCAGTGGGATCTCTTTTCAATGACCTCAGACGAAGTTTCGGCAAGAGGAAACACGAAACTGCATAAAAATATAAACTGGCAGAACTGCTTTCACTTCGGCCCCCAGTTCGTGTGGGATCTTAAAAACTTGTGAAACAACACCCGTGCGAACGCGCAGATACGTTATCTAACATCTTTTCCAAACAAAACAACTGCAGCAAGCATTTGAAGCTCTTTTGTCAAGTCAATGTCAAAGCACTCGAGTAAAAATAATGAGCAGATAAATACTAGCAAGGTCAACAAAAACATTTTGTACAATCACTCTCGATTCGCCTTGAATTCTGTCGGGCGTCGCGGGAGGACTTGAAGACTTACGAATAGACATTAACAACGCGACATTTTGACATTTACCTAATTCTTTCCACATGTTCAAATGGGTCAACATGTAACCATTACGAATGGCTTTCAGCACGTCCTCGTCATTATCTGACCAAAACTGGCGCTGTTTCACTATTGAATCCATCAAATGCTCTTTAGCAAACGCCGCGGCATCGCCACCTCCGTGTCCGTCGTATATCCCAAAGAAAGCGTACTCCAAATCCCTTTCATCCTCAGTTTGTTGATACGCAACGGAAAACAAGTCTTCCATGTACTTTCTCCCGCCCTGGCTACAGTGGCCAGTAACGCGCAAATTAACACCAATTGATGCTGGCATCTTGTAAACAATTACACGACAACTTAACCACAATATATTTTGATTCTACAGTAACACAAACGTTTCCACATTTTGCATTTGCAATTACGCGAGTTGCGAGTGGAGCGGAGCGAAGACTGACGACAGGTCACGTGGACATATTGATCACTACGCGTGCCCAATGCAACGCCAAATAGGATTTACAATAGGTTAGAAAGAGTCAGCTATATGTTCTTCAGTTCATTCTAAAAAAAAAACCAGACGCCATCATGAATTCCGCCATTATCATTTTCAACCAACTGACGCCCTTTCATTACTTCATTTAAAAAAAATATCTGTACATTACTATACAAAACAGCAATTGGTGAATAAAATGTAGAAAAAAAAGTTAAGTTTACAATAAATGTAAGGTTTTTATACAAAATACATAAATAATAAAAAGGAATTGATCGATATAATGCTGCGTTCAAATTAAGTCTGAAAAAGATTCATTCTATTTAATGATGGATAAGGAAGTGAAAAGATTTGAACTTATTGAAAATTAAATCATGTTATTTCACTTTATACGTATTGCAGAGTATCCGTGATATAATAATCACGTAAAATTCTTGGAAAATGTTTTAAAAAATTACTACACATGTTTTCTTTATATATTTTGGCACTTCTGATTTTCTAAATCACAAAAGTATCTCAGAGTAGCCTTGTATAGCATTCTCTTTTGTATCCTTCTTAGGCCATTTAGCCTCAAATTTTCCTATAGATAAAGAGTTAAATAAATAGTTAGGATTTCAGTGAATCCGTTTATAATATGAGAGTAAATTATCAGCATATAAAAAAACATAAACTGACATTAAACAACTTTATTACTAAGTAAATCTACATTAAATAAGCACATAAATCTAATCTTCTAGGATTTCCCATGGTTTTTCAGGTCTCAACATATCCCATGGATTCGGTTTCTTGTAGACTTCCATCTCTTGCAACCTAACACCGCCATTGACAACTTCTTGCAGGAACTTTTCTACCTTCCCTCCTTCTTTTGGTTTCAAGTCGCAGTACATTTCAGTGATTCCACATTCGAGACACCGCTGTGCAAACACTCTGCCTAAGTTTATGTAAGCGCTTGTATCTTTCATACTATAAAGCTGTTTTCGCAATGGCCATTCAGATGTTCTTGCTTCAATGACAGGCCCATTTATAAAGTGCACCACTTGTGCTGACACTAATCGGTTACTGCGAGTGAGTTGTATCCTGCAATTAAAAAAAGTATATGATACTATCCACGCACATTACCCTTTATGAAAGTAGAAAAACTGGCATGCTGTGTTAAATGACCGCTGCAGCTTTTAGGACATCAAATGGGTACTCTTATTAAATCATATCATTGGTTAATTTATAATAATCATACTTGTGCCAAAATTTCCGTCCAGGATTGTCCAAGTGGTAACCATCAGGTTTCCTGGCGATTCGAAGATGCTCTAAGTTTCTGGGGTTACGGTTTACAAATTCTGCAGGTGCCGTTGAAGAAAATCTAGCCAAGTTTGGCAGAATCCGGAAACCTCTCAACGAGAGCATCGTTAATTTAATGATGAATAATTTAAAATATTAAATCATTTATTTTCATTCCCAAACATAACCCCGTAAAACGTAAATACAAATGTCATGAATGTCAGTATGACGCCTAACTAAGGCATAGAATAAAAAATCCGCTGTAATATAGGTAAAAAATAAAAAACTTGAAAAGAACTTCAATGTCTCAGAGACTACTACTATGACTAGACTCAGTAAGACTCACATGGATGGACAACGGAGTGTAGGGATTTCCTGCAAGAGTTCAAAGTACCTATTCTAATAGTAATATGCTTCCAAGTTCCAACGCCAAAACATCAGCACAATATTATTGCGGCTTACTTACGTGTGGGTACATACAGGAGTAATAGCGTTTTGTGGAATTGGTTTCTCAGTGTATGAAATTAACCTCTCCATTATACGGGAGACCGGGAAGGTAAGGGAGTAGGTGATCGCACTGTAGTAAAAAGTGAGATTTCGTGAGGGGCGCGATCCACAGAACACTATTGCTCCGGGCGGAGTGTTAGTGCCTTGTGCTGTGCAAAACAGGCTTTGTCAGCTAAATATCGAACATATTATTATATTAAGGTATCGGCTTTATTGTAGATATCGTAAAAGGTCAATTAGGCCAACAGAGCTTGAAAAAAGGAATGCTTAATATTATTATTTATTTTATTCTAATATTGATTTTGTAGTATTGAATTAGTTTTCTGAAGATGCATGGTAGGTACTATGACTATTAATAATAATATTATTTTTGTAAACTAAGTAACGAAATGAGAAATCTAGTTCCATACCACAAAGAACGCCGTTTTGTCTTGAAAAAAAGTAAACTGTGGCAATTGGATATAACCCAGTTAAATTTAGATGGTTACAAATTATATAAAGCAAATTCGTATAAACCCGTACATGTAATTTATCCGCGTTGCATGCACTGTTCTCAAAAGGCATATGGCGGACGTTTTATATATTTTTGCATTGAAAACTGATAAATTCTTTTAGTTATGAGTATCTTGTGACCGCTAGAGCGTATTTGTAAAATTAGCTGATAAAAGTTAGATTTTAATGTGTAAATAAGTTTATTATACCTTGAGTCTTGTAAATATTGATATTATTTTAAATGGACGTTTTTATTCTTATTGTTTAGTGAAAAACGAAAAGTCTGTGATATAAACAATACTTAGGTGATAGAATAATTTCTGGAACAAGTTTGTAAATACTGTATAGTTATTTTAGAATTATAGTAGATATAATATATTGAGAGAAGACTGAGAATTAGTGTGGTATTAGCAAGCTATGTCAGCTGTTAGTTTGCTGCCTGCGTTGAAAGAGAAACCGTCAGAGGAAAGTCAGCAGAATGGTCCCAACCAATCAGGTAAATATGATGAGCATCTACCATTTATTTTAATACTACCTGCTATTTATCGTCCTTATTGTGATTAGTACCACTGTACCACGTCAACTTTCGATTTCAAATCGTAAAGAGATTCCGAATGAAAATAATTATTATTTTAGTTACCAAAGGTTTACCTAAACAGTGCATGCTTGAAATAAGTACCACCACATTCTATTTGCCTATCGCTCATGGAACGATTTAGGGTGCTCTGAAAATAGGTCATAATAGTGCTGACTGAAGTGTACTAGTTTTTATTGACATGAACTGGGTTCTAGCTTTCTACTTGTCATTGTTTTTTTGGAATCCTTCATTACGACTTTGCTTTTCTCTCAATCATATAATGTTTATAGCACCAATCCGGGCATTTTGATATAATTATGGCTTGGATTTTTATTAATGAGACCAAAAGCCCAAGATAGGATGAAAAAAGTAATAAATATGGCTACAGTGTCATGGCTAAATGCTCTCATCCGACAGCTGCTCAGTTCATCTTTTGGCAGGTTGTGGGTGAATTAGGGACAAGCTTTCTTGCCCACAATACACGATGCATGCACAGTTATAATGCATTTCCCTAGTAAGCATTTGTCTTTAAAGTAGTAATATTAATTTTTGTTCGGTCATGTTTCACTGGGACAACATACAACATTATTTTGTTTTGAAGCAGTGGTGTGTTGTGTGTCAGGTTTGAAATGTGTATCACTGTAAACAAATGAGCCTTCAGGAGTTGTAGTGTTTGTTTGTCTTATCCTGGACAAGGCTTCAACCCCTAATTTATTTAAACATTTTGTTTTTATCTGGTCAGTTGCTTTTGGCTCTATTGGCTTTACAGCGTAACTTAAATATGATCTATACGTGCATAAAAACATTTATTGCTGGACAATTTTATTACTACCAGGCAGTGTTATCATAAGAAAATTATGAATTGCCGGGTAAAAATATGGTGTGTTGAGCCCAAATTACACCAGATGCTTTGAAAATTGTAGTGTTAAATACTGTGTTGTGCAAAATACAATATAATTGTAATATATTTTACCTTGTATTTACCGTCTAAAATTATAACTTCTTGTTCATAGTATGGCTGCACTCAATTTCTATAGCATGTCGTTTGATGATACAAAATCAACACAAGTATTTCGATTCCAATTAATAGATTGTATAGCAAGTATAGTTCTCATATATGGTTTTCTTTAATTATTGTTCTTCTATTTATTTTATCCTACTATTCATAGCTTAAGCATAAGCTTCATTAGTGTGACCATTTAAAGTATTTTTCGACTGACACAATACAACTGACACAACGGACCATTATGACAGACAGTGTCTTAGGCAAAAATACTGTCTACAGCAAATACTGAGTAACAACAAAACCCTGAAAACATCAAAAAGAAACTTATGTAGTAAATTATTTCAAAAAGTCAAAACCATTATTGTTGCTTTATAATGAATGATAATAACCAAAACATTATCTAAGGATCTGAGTGCTCAGTGTGCATCTTTATTTTGTAATTCTTTATTATCATTTTTTACAGCAGTGTTGCTTATGAACGTAGGAATGAATTGAGCTAAAAAGGTACAGTCCAGATGACAGTGGCATAGGACATAAAGACTGGCTAGGTATGGAGTAGGTACCTATAAAATAGAAATTAAATAATATCTTACTTGATCTTTATGTAGTTTTCGTCTGATCTGATGACCTTAAATATCCAGTTAATTGATTTAACACCAGTCAAGTGTTTAAGGATGCCTTCCTATTCATTTTTTCTTCTAAGACGCTTCAAATTAACTAAACACACAGTCTTTACCTATCACGCATATTCATATTACGCGCAAAACTTAACTTAACATACACACCCGCACTGAAACACACACACTCGCACACTCATACACCTACACACACATAGTTATGACTATTGATAAATTTTTCTTGTTTTACGGAGTACTCAGTACTTATTTGGTACAAGTATAGCATTTAATTGTAAATAGGGAGGAGACCTGGTGTCCTAAAATACAGGCATAATACTTAGTTTACGCATCAGCATCCCACAGCTTAGCAAGGTAAACACTATCTAACAATACCGTGTAAAACAAAAAAAAATACTTGTATACTGTGGAGAGAAAAAATAAATCAATTTCATTATCACCAAGACAATTAGGAGGACAAGTATTTTGAGCGTATTGAGGTAAAATAAACTGGGTGTTCCACGTTGCTAGTGAATTTTAGTGAAATTTACAAACGTTCCTAAAAAAACTGTCTTGTCTATTAAATTCGGAATGCTTGCAAATATTCAAAATTCCAAACACAATGAAAATTCTATGTTGAAAATAAAATAGGCCAATATATACAATTCATGTATAAAATATTTCATGGGCAGACCTTTAACAACACATGATCAGCATAATTGCATCTGAAACATAATAGTCCTTTGAGTTAACCCAATCCGAGCGCCTTGGGGTGCGTTTCGAAGGGATTTTGAAGGTCAAGGGTGGATTTACCCCTTACATGTACTGTGATCAATATAATGCAAATGTCACTCGCACATTTTAAACCATAGATGTATATCTATACAATGGTATCTACCATACTAGAAAGCAAGCCTGTTTTTTGAATGATATTGGAGATATATCTCAATAACTCAATTAATTAATTTCATATCAGAAATCTGATTCTTAGGAGGTGTACTGCACTTGGACTCTTATAAAGGCAAGGAGCAATTTTTTTTTCAATTCCTTATTCATGGAGTTTAATAAGGGATGAAAATGTATGCAATAAACAATTTTATAATTTTAATAAACATAATAATTAAGTCTTATTTGAGTAGCTATGATAATAGTATTAGTAGGGGGACGAAATTGTTGCCTTCGCCGGGAAAACCTGGGTAGGACAGGCAAGGCACAGAGAAGAGTGGAAGAGGTTGGAGGAGGCTTTTGCCAAAGGGCACACGGATTAAATAGGAAAAAAAAACAACAGCGAAACAAACACAAATTCAAGCAGGGAATCCGAGAGAGGCTAATAATAAATAAATAATAATAAATAATAGACCAGTAAAAACATAAAATTGTAAACAATTTACTATCGGTGAATTGCTTTTAGAAGATTGTACCTTAGAATAATAACGCTCTAAGGTTTTTATGACTTAACGATTTGATGGAGAATTTACTATCACACAGGAATATAATAATAATAATAACAAAAGCCTTTATTCAGGCACGTACATATAGTATAGTATAGTTTTCCTAGTTAATTAATTTTAAATTTACTTTTGCCTATACGCGTTCATCATCAGTATACATATTCGGGATCAAAAGTATCCTATGTCCATTTCCCTGACTCTTAAGAGACCTCTGACATTTTGCATATATCTCGCTCGCACATTCTTACATTTTCAACGATTGTTAAAGTCTAGGTAGAATTTGAAAAATGTGCTTCAATATCATTGTAGACAATAAAATTACGGACATTTAAGACATTTAAGACAGTTGCGGGTGGCGGACACACACAGAAAACAACACAATTTAACACCCAAGACCCGAGCACAAATATTTATCTGCCAAA
>DWLO01002545.1:0-12359 GCA_018245335.1 Dalla quadristriga | reverse complement strand
CTATGTGATGGTGTTCAGAATGACGGACCACGTGGGTCCGTGAAGGGATTCTGGTCAGATAGAAATTACCCTGTATATAGACAGCCACTCCAACTTTATTTATTGGTAAGATGGTAATTATTACGCACAAATAAAGTATTTTTGTTTTTTCCTAATCTCTCGCAGTCCATGGTTGCGGGTGACGGTGCAGCTGTGCGAGGACAAGAACCGGCCGGAGGCGCTGGACTACGTGCGCATCGCGTCGCGCTCGGCCGCGTTCAGCCTCGATCCCCTACTGATCAGCTGGCTCACGTACCGCCCGCGGATGAAGCCGCAGACTAGTAAGTGTCCTTTTATTTCTTTACTGGGCTTACAACGCGGTTCCGCCTGCGTAAAATTCCAACATCTATCCCGCAACGATCGTGCAATTTTCGGGAATAAGTAGCCTATGTCACTCTCCGGCCCATAAACTATCTGTATGCATAAAACAAGGGTGATCCACGGTATCCTGGAAAAATGCATGGTTCCTGTGGTAACTTTATGTGTTTGTCGCGGTGTGTTACAATATTGCATATGACTACACTACTGGGACATAATATGGTAATTCTAATGTTCTATTTGCAGAACCGATGTCCAAGGACATCTCTGTGAAATCGATGTCCTCGTCGAAATACTTTATACGCCGACGCGCTACTCCAGCGGTAAGTGTGATTTTTTATTAAAATTTGATTTAACTTTGTTTAAAATTGCAATAAAATGAATGGGCGTACATTAATATACAACTCATCGGCTGCATGTTGACCGCTAGTGACTTTAATGGCCGTAAAGTTAGTCAGGTACTTAGAGCAAAATAAACAAAGTTATATTTCATATAATCTATACTATTTCGCGCGCGAAAGCATAACCTGCCTGGCGGGTGAGGTGTCCTGGGTTCGATTCCCAGTCGGGGCAAACATTTATGTGACAGATAAGTAATTTCTCGGCTCTCGTCTCGTCGTTTACAGATAACAAGACACGGTATCGTCTATCGGGCCAACATAGGACAAGATAAACCGCTTGATCAGATTTCTGAAGTATGCCAAAATAGTTTTCATAAAAACGATAGGAAAGTATCAAAAATAGTATTGTTGGACTTTAACTTAAGTTAGTTTAACTTAACTTAAGTAAGTTCGTTTAGACTTTAACTTACGTTAAAATATCTAAAAAATCTTGAATAGTACGAAAAAGTTTCAATTAAATGTGACCAACTTCTGCTGTCCAATATATTTTGCCCTTTATACAGTGAAATTACATAAAAACTGAACTGAAAAACGCTTAGCCATAAGCTTAATAATGCCTTAATAGTTTTCATAAAAAGATGGAAGGTAACTTTAAAGTTTTTATGTATCAAAGAAATCAGCAGAAGCTCTTGTATTGTGTGGGTCCAATAGGCGATATCGTCTCGTGTAATATAAAAACTCTATGAGTGTATAAGGTAAGGTAATTGTTATTAATTATTGTGTCGGTAGTGGTCGAGCGGGCGCGGCAGTCGGGCGGGCTCGGCTTCCGAGTTCGTGCACGGACGCACGCGCAGCGCCGAATCGGGAAGCGTGCGCAGCGACCGCCAGGGCCCACCTCAGGGGCTACCGCAAAGGACGGTTAGTACAATACTATATACATATAAAAAGACATATCCTGACTAGTCAGTCAGTCAATCAGTCGATTCATCAGCGTAGAGCCTAACTACTGAAGCTAGAACCATGAAATTTGGACAATGGGTTTCTTTTATGACGTAGGCACACTGTAAGGAAGGTTTTTGATATTCCACTCCTAAGCGAGTTAAACAAGGGATGAAAGTTTGAAAATCCGCCGATTTTACAGAAAATAAATATGAATGAAATTAACTGGTAAACGCTTACACAAACGCTTACACACTCACACCCCCGCACGAGGATTCCCTGTGCTGCGGGTGACGGGCACATACAGAAAACAACCCGCAATTTAACACACCCAAGACCCGAGTACAAACATTTATCTGCCAAATAAATGTGTACCACGGTGTGCCATGATTGAATATAATAATATAATTTTAATTAAAAAATACTGCAAAGTATATAAAGCGATGATCGTAATAACGCATGTAATTTCCAGATAAAACTTCACGAAAAACTATGGGACAACGAGACACTTTTGAACCTGTACAATCGTCTTCGTCGCACTCTCATCTCGGTGGAAGTGGGAGCAGTATTGTTGTACATTGCTGCTAGCACCGCGTCCGCTCTCGAGACAAACTCCGTGCAGGAGGCTATGGAACGTTTCGCTGTAGAATTACAGCGGGTTCTGGTTGTTAGGTATGTATCGAGTCAGATGTAATTGATTGAGCGTTGTGTGTTAGTCTTCCTGTACCCTAACTGCCAACAACTGTATAGGCTTAAATGGGGCACTCCATCTCGCTACTTAAGGGGACGCAAGCCCATTACTTTTCCATGCGAATGTAATCAACAAATAACTAAAATGTTTGTTTCTTCATCCAATATTAAGCATGATATCTATTTGTCTCATTATCTGAGTATACTCATATAAAGAACAGAAAAACATATATTGGTTTAGGAGATCCATTTTTCAGCACGAATTTGAACGCAACGGGCGTAAATAAATAATATAAGGAGTATGAAAACTCCAATTAAATTTACGTACGCATATAGTTAATTTATTTAAAGGTTCGAATAACTTTATTTAACGAAGATACATTATTTAGTTTAAAAAAAACCTTTTCCCCGAAGGACTATTCAAAAATTTTCGCGCGCTTGCTTTCGCTAAAATAATTCTTGGATCTCACCGTATATTCCCGTCTTACGCGGGGAGCGGGGAGGCGGGTCCGCCCTATTTTTTTGAAAACACTTATCAGGTTGTTTGGTGAAATAACAAGTATTTTAGCCACGCCCAGCATCGAGTTTGGCTGTTGGGAACGCGTACTCTTAAATGCGGATTGTCTGACGAGGATTCGTCGGCCTATTATAAATAATATACTTAACATTAGCATGTACTGATGTGTTCCGATGTTACAGCTTAGGGCACTGGAGGGTCACCACTGCCGCCGACGAACTCTGGCATTACATCAATGACGGTCGTCTTACAGTCAAGCCTCCTCATAGTAAGTCTAATTAAATTTTGCATTAATTTATTAATAAAGCATTATTAATTTATTATTAAATCATTATGTGTTTTGTCCATTATATCATATATTATATCAAATACATGATTAAAAACTATGGCGGCCGTTATACTGGCGGAATAGACGCATTCGCGCGTGCAAATTCGTGTTACACGATTAATAAAGCATTATTTCTTTGTCCTACGTAAAGTCACAAATTTGTTGTGTTTTGTCCATTACATCATATATTATATCAAACACATGATTAAAAACTATGGCGGCCGTTATACTGGCGGAATAGACGCATTTGCGCGTGCGAATAGACAATAGTGTGTAACACACTTGTATTTTATTCAATTGTAAAATATAAATGTTTCCGTCGCCAGTGAGGTTAGAGCAGACCTTCCCATGAAAGGTGACCATCGGTTCGGTGTCGAGCTGGACGCTGGAGTCCAGCCCGCCGGCGAAGATGACGGACACGGACCGCGAAGTGGTGCGCACCCGCTCGCAGTCGCGGACCACTATCAGGACGATCCCGCGGACGGTGGTGCAGCAGTTCGACTCAACAATGACTATTTCGGTGGTCACGCGGTCCATCGGCTGTCCGATCCAGGAGCCGCCGGCGCCCAGGCCACCGACGCCCCCCACCACTGAAAATGAGGTAGAACGCCTAGCTATAACTTTTCAAAATTCAGACAATTAACTCAGCTTCGACCTGGCATCTAAAATTAGGAACTTTAGCGCTATTGAAATTAAAATGAACCGTTTATAAGAAGGAATCGTTCATGCCATATATGCTTATTGTCAATTAATGAATTTTAAATGAGGTGAATGTATCCGCTCAGTCGCCTATATTTCAATTTTCAGAAGCAAAAGTACTTCACCTCCGGAGTCGATTTCAAACCTACGACTCTCAAGGAATATATGCGAGGAGCTGCCGCGTAAGTTCATCTATTCGTAATAACTAAGAATTGCTAACAGACTAGACTAATATAATGATAAGCCGCACTGGCCTAGGTCAGCAATTGGTTGGATGACCTCTATATAGTAGCAAACATTACATGAGCCTTGCTTCGAAGCTATTTACTTTGATTGAGCATTAATTATAAATTCCGGAGACGATAGCTCAAGCGATGATTTTGGTTCATCTTTCGAAAATGATCTTTCTTTATTCTTAACATAAATGTTAAATTAAATTGTAATCTAAACGATTACAAACTATCGTTCTCAATCGTTATCAATTTGTCGTAAATATCAGTTTCATTCAATGACGTTTCTATCAAACTTTTTTTATTATTTGCTTACTTGCATCTCTAGTGTCAAGTTGGCAAAACGGGCTAATTCGTTTGTGTTGACTATAATTCAATCGCCGACGATATAATAATATGACTAAAATAAAGGACGTTTTATTTATGGATATAATATAATATAAATTTTATTATCTTACAGACGCCCAGGTTCAGTGGATGTAAGTATTTATTTTTATTTTTATTATTGATTACTAATGAGTACTTATCAAATTAATTATTTAATAATCGAAATTTATAAATGTTCTAGTATTTGGTTGATTAAGTAAATGTTAATAAAAATCGTTGTAACCAAAGAATATTAGAAAATTTGGAGGATTTCAAAACGTACACAGCACGCGGGATCCGAACCTGCGAAGATCTCCATCTGTACAGGAGACACCCATTTCCAACCGGGCTACCGAGGTCAATCCAGTCCCATTAATTAATTCAATACATTTTGAAAACTCTCCATAGTTTCTATAATTTATCCAACACATAATAGTCAAAAATATAAAAAAACAATTGTTTCAAATATTGTCCCCGCATATTGCTATTGCGCTGGAACAACTTCTCAAACGAGACGTCAGCCGAAACTAAAACATACAGTCTGCAAACAAATGTTTGTAATTACTTTATTTCATTTATTAATTAACTTATTGGTTACAATGTTATATATCAATTTTATTTCGGTAAGTTCGTTCGCGACCGTCCTGCGGGCCGACAGACGTTGGAGGAGACGAGGTATTCTAGATGTCAGCGTGGGTAGGTTTTGCCGCGGGGAAGGGAAACGCGAGCAACTGCGCGGCACATACCGGCAGTCGCAGCCGCGCAGTCGAAGCGGCAACACGTGTCATTGACCGTGTCGTACTTCATGTTAGATGCAAGCGAAATCTCGAACTCAAGATGAGCAAGCCAATTAGACGATAGACTAAGAATTATGTGTACAAGACGCTGAAATTTATTGATAATTAAATTTTCTGTAACCTTCTATTCAGTTGTTTGTATGACATAGATGTCTGAAAGTGATTTTCCACTTAATCGTCGGGCCCAATCATTAACAGAGCATCTTTAAACTAATAGGGAATTAAAGTATTACCATGTACATTTTTATTTACTTTTACATTTACGTTACAAGTAGTAATGACTTGTTTCAAGATAATATTTCTCGGACGCACTTCAACCGCACCGCGGGACGTTCGCGCACGAACTTGTCGTACTATAGCAATTAGTGGGGATAATGTTCAGTTCACTATTATAACAAGAATCATGTCCTCCAGGAGAATCCCGGGCCGAGCCCGCGCTCCTCGCCGCCGGAGCCGAATCCGTACCCGAATCCGTACCCGCGACAATCCGACAGGTCGCTCGTGTCGCTCGGCGTGCACATCCACGGCGACTCGCCGCCCATTGTCGTGAATTTCCAACAGGACCAGGTAACGTCATCATCACAACCTCACTGGTACACTACTGAGCAAGGGTCTCCTCTCAGAATGAGGAGGGTTAAGGCCATACTCCACGACTGGTCTCCACTATCGAGTCGGCATCTATTTCTATCGTGTCGGCATCGTTGCATAATTGTCACTAGGCCCGTCCCACATGAACCTACTTTAAATAAAATGAGCGTTAATTTTTACAATATAAATTACTAATTAAATACAATACAATATAAAAAACTTTATTGTACACCAGGATAGAATATACCAAATATTTATATAATAGGCGATATTATCGCTAAGAGCGATCTCTTCCAGACAACCCTTAAGCGTGGAGATTTCAGATTTCATATGAAACAGTTTGAGATTGTACAAAGGCGAGCTTATATCTAGAAGAGATCTCTTCCAGCCAATACATGCGGTGTGATGAAACATTTAGTTTGGAGGGTTATTAGATGTGTACTACGGAAATGATATATTTAGAATTTAACTGGAATATTTCTTAAAATTGTAAGAATAGAGTAATGCATACGTAACCCTATACCCTAAGAATTACAAAAAAAATCAGATGATCACTCCATACATGTTTCCACAGATTCATGTACTCCGCGCGGCCACACATTGCCTCGAGCATATCATGGCACTGATGCGAAGACCTAATACTCCGACCCCGGCGCCGGAACCTCTTGTCGAACAGCGGCCCGGGAGCGCCCCTCTCATAAGGTAAGTCTTGTCCTTTATATTATTCTAGTTGGTGCACGCGTATTCGTCCGCGTTAAATTTATGATCGGAGACTGTATATTTATGCGAGATCAAAAGTATCCTATGATCATATCCGTGACTCAAACTATCTGCCTATCAAATTTTATGTAGATATCGGTTGTATTCATAAAGCAAACCAACCAATTTTCGCATTTATAACATTAGTAAGATAAGAATTTTATCCTTTATCTGAAACAATATTATCCTATTGCGTCTCCAGGCCGGAATCGTCATCAGAGGAAGCCCCAAGCGAAAATCGCTCCGAGCAACTCATACCCATCTATCAAACGCGTTCTGCGCAGGACCAGCGTATGTATATTTGTTTATTTTTAACACTAATTAGCTTTGGAAAGTAAATTCTATACAGTTTTAATTTTCCGCCGTAAGCGAACCCGCGGTAATTGATAAAATGTTGCCCAAAGGTTGAAATTCTTTTCGCATTAAGTAGCAAAAAATTGCTATACTTTGTGTAAGGTTGAAATGGGTTTAAAAAAATATGTACTTATAGATTGATTTTATTAATATTAACAGTGAAGAAGCTGAAGACCTTCATATATTTCCAATGGTTGGTCAACCGCGCCGCGATCTCCTACGTGACCAGGGAGTTGAAACTGACGCTCGACGTGGAAGACACTATTGTTACCATGGACCTGAAAGAGAGCCACGAGCAGTTCCGCTTGAAAATCGGATCTGGAACGATGTACAATTTTAAGTCGTGAGTATTTTACTTTTAGTTAATTTCTTGTTATGCATATAACTACCAGATCTCGACATCTCAGGTATTTTCCCATAGTTAGTGCATGGAGTGCTCAAGAACTACAAATTAGGTGTCAAACTCCACAAAATGCCGTAATTTGAGCCAAGAGGGCTACGCCCAAAACCGTATATTGATCCATCGGACTGAAAGAAAAGAACGTCATAAAACCTATCATAAGATACTTCGAATGGACAATTTCGTTTCGGATTCATCTACTTCTACAATCTATCACTGACTGATATCCAACGCTCAGCCTAAACATACCGGGGTTCTAAAAGCATGAGATTTTGCAGAGTAGTTTCTTATACAACGTAGGTGAGCGGGACTGACACATACACATGCAAGCACAGACACACGCACCCACAGACACAAACACGCATAGACGCACCCATTCCCAGACCTTCACACACGGACACACTCACCCACCCACACTCACACACATAGACCCATACACTGTAAAACACAATTTAATGTCCAAGGCCCGATTATTTATTTACTGAATAAATATCTGATCGAACCGAGGCCCACACCTCGTCAGACAGGGCCATTAATCAACGCGCCACGGTGTCGCTCATCGTGAAACAATGAAATTGAACATTCTGGATTTTTCTGCTAATCACGTAACGTGTTTAATCGCAGGCGCGATAACTCCAGCTGGAGGCCGGGCCCGTACGGCGGGCGCACTATGGAGATGCGCGAGTCCGAAGATGCCGACGGCACGGGCAACTTCTTCAAACTCACCGTCACGCGTGCTCGGTCAGTGCAACACTCCTTACATCCATATAGCACGCATATTCTTCCTTATTTTTTTCAATTTGAAAATAAACACCGCGAATTTCTTTTTGCGTGCCCATGACGAGGCCAATAGCGGAAAAAGATATAGCATCAATTCAATGGGTTAATCTTGTCTTCTACATAAAGTAATGATGTAATAAATATTGATACAGAATAATACATGACTATAACCGCATAAAATTATTACATTTTATATATGACAGACCCTAACTCTTTACATTTTAAAAATATTTATTTCTTTTAGATTTGCAAATTTGCCCACTAATTGGAAAGATGACGGTCAATACAAGCCGATGCGACAAAATATTGTAAGTATTCATGCTAATTTTAAAATGTAATCGTCTGTTATGAAATTTTTTTTGTTTTACATATATATTTTGAATATGAGATTAAATAGAATGTTCATAGGACACTTTGCTCAGAATAGAACACTGCTCGCATCAATTTACAAAACTGTATACTGACTATGACTTGACACTTGACTATACTGTTCTTGATTTATTAAATATTAGCATTTTAAAATTGCGTTTACCCGTTTTTATTTCAATATTTGACTTGTGCTTCCAAAAGTACGCGATGTTAAAGCTCGGCACATAACATTAAAGTTTCTACTGTAATTTGCAACAGCGCGAGTCGACGTGGGAGGTGTTTATAAACACTGCACCCTTGGACATCATGATCAACCCGGAGATACTAGAGGCGTTCACGATCATTGGCAAGACGCTATTCCTGCGCTCCTTCTGCCCAGTACCGCTCCAACGGATGTAAGTACGCAGCCACACGTACGCGGTGCACACATTTTTTTAATGTGATAAGAATAGCAAACTCACATGCAGTCCCACAATCCACTGCCGCCCACGAACATCTGTGTCAAATCTCGAATAGGCCTATTAGGTACTGACTGTTAGGTACTGTAGAGACTGTTAGGTAGTTAGTCTTGTTAGTATTCAGTCTGAAGACGAATATTAGTTGGTTAGTAATCTTTAGTAATAGGACCGTGGGAGGTAAGACTATTACTGTGAGTTAGTTCTGTTATTAAATTTTAGTAATCGCTAGTATTTATCCTATTCGAAGCCGGTCGCAGATGCGTGTGCCTGACTTGTTTCGGTCGCAAACGTGGGCGTTTCAGATGAATCAACATAAGTATTGCCGCTTAAAACGAGGCAAAAACAAGTCACTTAAGTAAATAATGCTATATTTTACGGCATTTTTGCTCGTCGTATTTGGATAGTGTGTAGCGAAAGCTACATTGTATTATATACTATGCATTATATTGTATGTTAATATATGTTATGGTTTCCAGCCAAACTCCACTGCCGATTCCGTACTGCCACTTCGACTTGGGTGGATTTAGGTTATTCGTCAATGCGGGCGAGATCCTACACCAAGATGACACCCTAATTATATGTGTAAGTTCATCATCCAATTAATTATCGGTCAAGTGCGAGTTGCCGTTTGGTGACGGCAGAACAGAATACAATTTGTAACCCTAAGCCAAAGCAAAAATCTTATAAGCGACAGTCGTCAAATTGCTATAGTCCTTCTTTTATATTTTTTTAAATTCCATTATTCTTTCAGGTGGGAAAAGTAACGACACTCCCGCACCCAGAAAACCCCTTATGCAGGTAAAAACTACATTGACTATTAATTTGGGTGCCGACTCCCAGAGTACATTGTGGGTTGTAATAAAATAAATACTTCGCTAATTGTTAACAATACGTTTGTACGTAGACGGTCGATCAACTCGGTGGGCGAGGCAAACTGGATCCCCGCGGCGCCCGGCTGCGACGGACGCCAGCACGACCTCATCATCAAGGGGCTCGGCGTGCGTTCGGCCACGATGCAAGAGTTACTCGCTCAGGTTCGTGCACCTCATCCATGAGCTAGTGGGAGAGGAATTCATCGCCAATCTTCGTGTGAAGTCGCTAAGTGATTCCATATTAATTTAAGCCAAAAAGAAACATTAATTATCACAAGAATATATGTATTTAGAAAAACGGTTAATGCTTGCTTAGTTTCTTGTAAATCCATCTAATGTGTTCAAATCAGCATTATAGTCCATTCTCCATAGATGATGGAGGCGCGAGCCAGGAATGTGCGCACCGTGAATCCAGCGGCCAATTGGGCTGAACCTCAGCCAAAAGCAACCATAACTCCAATACTACACGAGTGAGTCTTCTTTGTTATAAACTTGTCAGAAAAGAACGGGAAGCAAAAATGCTTCACTACTCTGCTTCCGTGTGATTTTGTCATAGGTACTAACTACTACTGAACTAAACCGAGTTGCCGAAGGTCTTCGATCGCCCGAAGGCCTCCGTGTAGACTCGGCGACTTAGCTTTAACGACAACAAATGGTACCGACTGATAACGTCTTTAAAGCACGGAAGTTCCAATTAACAATTTGCAATCATCATTTTACCGTCTCAACTATTATAACCGTAAAATAGAATCCGTCTAATTGCGAGCCACAGTTTTCACAATGTGCATGTTCGCAGTGTGGACTTGCACGGAATAGTCGCACCCCCGATCTACTGCAACGACCTGCTGGTGTGCGGACCGGCGGTCGAGCTGAACGTGCTGCCCGACGTCGCTATCGAGCTGAGCGTCGAGCAGGTGGCTTTGCTGGCGCATATCATTCCTGCGATGAAGCACGCCTACAGCGACCGCTTCTACAGGTAATGGCGTGCGGCAGAATGCGGAATGGCGTGCGGAACATTCTTAGTTAATCTACTTGATTGATTGAGATTTATGTGAATATACGTGTGATGTTACTCCGGCGTAAAACAGCATTTATGTCTCTCCGATCTCAAGCCTACTGTAGTCCACGCTAGCCATGTTTATAGGCTAGGGGGTCCGTAGTCTCGTAGTAAGCCAGTGATGTCACGCTGGTCTAAAGTGACGTTCGCTCATGATGTACGGCGCATGCGTTGTAATAATTACAGTGATTTATGTTTGATATCGTTTTAATATGCTGTAAAATCTGGGAGATCTCCACAATTCTTGTAACTTCGAGGCTGTCTGCGACTCCTTTTGTTATTCTTCGCTTGTACAGTCAGCACCAAAATGGGATGAACACATTTGGCACATAGTAAGCAGTTTCAATTCATCAAGCCTTTGATGCATGGGTTTTTTTTTTGGAGAGGTAGTCGGTTACACTTATAGAAGAGCCAACCTTAGCAACAGCAGTTTTCATTATGATTAAACAAAATGAAAGTATTTAAAAAAAAACGAGTAAATTTTATGTTACAATCCCTGCCCTCCCAGGAGCAAAGATCCGACCTGTATAGGTACTATACACTTGGTTCAGACTACCGAAGAGAAATAAGGATTTTATAAGGGGACGCAAGCATACCTAATATGTGTGTTCTACGCTCAAAACTAAGCATGATATCTTTTTATCATTATCTAACTACACTCTTAAACAGAACAGGATCAAATATATTGGTTTAGGTTATTGGTTACGAGCCTCCAAAGATCCATTTTTCAACACGAATTTTAATGCAACTTTGAGTTTAAATGAATAATATAAGGAGTATCAAAACACCAAAAAATTTCAAAAAATCAAATAACTTCATTTAACTACAAAAATAAGAGACAAAAATAAGTTTTAAGTTTTCTCATCAAAGAAATAGACATACATAGATACGTACTCGTACATACAAAAAAATGCATACATACAAACACTTGAAAAACATAACCTATCTTACGCAGCCGGGTGAAAAAAATTATGTAGGTACTTAAAAATTAAGATAAAGGCAATAATAACATTATAAGTACCCATGCGAACTGTAGTCACGAATTGCACCATACACCTACTTCATCTACATAATAGACACGTTACCTTATACACCAGGATGTGCTCGCAATTCTGTGCGCGGGAAATTCGAAAAACAGAAATTTTAAGCAGAATAAATTTTTTGCGTTACAAAGAAAATTAACTCAATTTAATGTAGGACAAGACACAAACATACCTAATCTAAGCTCAGTTAAATATTTTTTTATTTTTAAATTAACAGATTTCCTTGCATTTCTCGTTTCTCGAATAACTTTTTATATAGTTCTTATATATCACACTCTTTCCGGGGCGAGGGTCTGAAGATCTGTCATACAGGTTACCCTAGTACGGACTCCAGACTCTCACAAAGCAACGATGTAACCGACCCTAGAACTATGAACTAAGGCTTTGTGGGGAGAAAATAAATAAATTACTTACT
>DWLO01002544.1:0-12362 GCA_018245335.1 Dalla quadristriga | reverse complement strand
TAATAGAAAAACAAACCAAATACAAAATATTTTTCAAAACGTTCCCACTAAACATAAAATGGGAAACGACGAAATTCAAAAACAATTTTATTCTATAACTGATTTATGCAATGTCTTGCGCACCATAGATACAAATTGAATCCTTTCCTTCCCATCGACTAAATTCATTATCGTACTTTGCTTTCTGCCCTGCCTGATATTCTTCAAGCGAATGTAAAAGTAAAATAATTTCAAACTTGCCTGTCCTCGTCACGATTAAAAAGTAGAATGTCACAATAATATAAAACTTTTACAGGTCCACTGCTGGACATAAGCCTCCCCTAATCAACGCTACTCCGACCGGCCCTGTGATACATATACTTAGGACTAAACATAAAATTCTAAAACATTTTACTAACGTGCTTAATTATAGGCTTTAAAAGTTCTCGGATAAAATTGATACATACAAATGTACGTACAGATTTGTCAAATTTCCGGCTTTTATGTAGCAACCAATAGTTATTGGTAATTAAATGCTAATTACGGAATTAACCACAAGCCAAATCCACAATAAAGTACATACCTACAAATGAACGTCCCCACCTCCAACTAGCTATTTATGGCATACGGAACAGAGATAAAAGTGTTTCTAAACATATTTTTAGTGTCGGTAAACTTTTAAGCGACGTGTTTAACCGTGTCCAGGTGACAAGTAGCTATTTGAGAAAATAATGTGAAGAGGCTTACAAATACAATCAGTATTAAAATTCAGTTCAAAGCAAACAAAAAAAAGTGGAAAGAAGAATGCACCATTTATTTCTAGTCAGAAAGAAAGGAGAAGCACATGAACTTTTTTAGTAGTTCTGTCCCATACAAGACAAACTTTAAGCAGTTGGACGCCGCAACAAAACAGACCACGTGGCAGATCATAGAAGCCTTGGATTGAATGTGTAGAAGAAGACCTATGGAAGATGGGAAAATACATCAACTGGAGACTGGAAAGGAGGCGTGAAAGTGAGATAGCTGGAGGATGACTGTTGAAGAGGCCACATAGCTGGCCACGGCTTTTCGAAGAGCCACAAAATGATTTAGCGCCGTCGGATGTAAGAGAATTAAGAAACCCCATATAAAATACAATGTAAATTGTCTTTTAAAGTCTGGTTTATAGATAAAATCGCTCGTCATTTACTCGCTCTCTGTCAAACGAGTTGGTAAAGGCGTGATCCATAAATTAGGGTTGTACGTACGGCCTATATATAATTAACTTTTTAGTGTCGTCCAAGCAGCTTCAACTAAAAATATACGGTCGTTAGTCGACTCGTTCCCGGATTATAATTAGTTAACAGTTTGAACCTATTTAGTTTGGAGTCTGTCGCATTCAGGGCAACAATTTTTTCCGTACTTTTACAGTTCTTAGGCCAATCTAGAAAGACTGGAGAGAACAGCAATTTGCAGGAACAACATTTTTAACAAAATGTTTGTACTATGATGGGTTTCTTCATCGTTTTCTCGTAATGCGTTCAAAATAAATGACTAAGTAGAACTAATTCACTTCAATTAGCATCTAGACTGTTTTAAAATATTGTATTAACACCCATTTACTTACGATAACAATTTACACCTTGTCTATTTGTTCATAACTAACGAGATATTTAAACCAACGGGAGGAGAATGGAAACAAAATCAATTAAATTGTAAAATAAAATAAATATATTTTAGAATAACAAAGTAAATAAACAGGGCTCTAACAGGACACTCGTTCAGGCGCTTTAAGCAGTCAAAATTGTATTAATTTTGGAGGGAAACGACTTTAAATTGAACTGGAAACACCCTTTTAGATATTCCTTTTGATGTCCTGTGAAGTTATGGTTCAGTAAACGTCTTATCAAGTAGAAATTATGTATTCATTGAGTCAGCTTGACTTGAATTACGAATATGATTAAAGCCAGCTGTATATAACTGTTATTAAATCTGACATACATTTCCTGGTGAACATCACCATGTACTTGAACAGATCTATGTTATCACTAGCCAGAGAGAGACCATTAGACCAAACGCTGCCTAATAGTTAGATGATGTATCTTTAAAACATCGACAACTCGTCACTGGCCCACTACTTACGAGTACACGTGTATTCTTTCTGAATGAGAAAGTTTAGGGCATAGTCCACCATACAGAGTTTGAGAATATTATGGAGAACTCTCTGGCATACCGGTTTCTCCGGTTTTCCTCCACCGTTTAAGTAAGTGATGAACTCACATAATTCCGAATAGTCAAAAATGCCTGTCTGGGGTTTGAGTCATCTTTACCACCAAGCTATCACCATGTTTAAATACGTAGCTATGCTCACTAAAAATGACACCGAGATAACATAGTTTCTCTACAATTGAGTTCAGAAGTTTATTTTAAACTACGAGTATAACTTACTAAATTGACAAGACAAGTCTACAAGGTGAATTTAAACTTCGATAAAACTATTGACAAAGTTATTGTCAAAGTCAAATACTCGTACTTTACTATGGACCTACTTACGAACAAGTATCCTTTGATACAAGATCCGGTTGATAAAGTTTTGATGTGGTAGAGCCTGTATACGGTTCGCCCGGGGCAGTACCACCGCCACACCCGTTTAATAAGTAAGTATGAAGGTGATCTTACTATAATTCTGTACACGTGATGCTTTATCATTTATATGTTTATGAATATTTATGTTGTAAATATCTAAATAAAATAGTATCTGTACACACAATATAATATAAAATTTAAGTATAATACAGCATATAAAGTAGGTACACCGCTCTTTCGCCTTCAACATCTAATTACTTTTATCCATACTCTAAGGGTGTATGGAAGAAATCGCTTCTTAGCGATAAGACCACCTTTTTTATATCGTATTTCTTTATTTCGTTTTTGTATCGTGTCTGTTGTGTATCGATGGTGTACAATAAAGTGTATTATTATTATGATTATTAAGGTGGCTTCAGTAGCCACTAACCAGCTAGCCAGCGAGCCAGGACTTAAGGTTACTTCTTTGAGGCAACTTATGGCAGGCAACTTATTGAGGTTACTTATAGCAGCGTGGTAACCCTACGCATCAGCTATTGTGAGATTTGTAAGCGTTCCACTGCAATCGGGGCAATGAAGCGTAGTTTAAGATAAGCGCTGTACGATGGCTCAAAGATCATTATTATTATCGCGGCTTTGTCGGCGTAATTTGATGTAGACTGTCCCGCGAGTAATTTATTACGACATCTTTATAAATGTTTACGATTTTGTCTACTTGGGATAAAATTCACATTGAAATTATTGTTTTATTATAACTTTACGTGCCAAGCACTTTAGCAATCATGCATACTATGTATGGTTTTGATGTAAGCTATGAGTGCTTTGACACCCAAATTGCTTACGGAACTCTTTTTTCTTTTCAGTCATTAGTAGAGCAAAGGAAACAAAACACGAAGTTGACCAAAATAACTACAAGAACTCCATGTTGAACGGGGCTCTGCGGTTCTACCTCATGATTGCGATGAGTGCAGGCAGACGCATCCATATATCTTGCCGACGAAAAAATTAAAAGGAACGTTCTTTCCGCACCGGCCGTGGCATTTATAAAAAAAACTTTGGGAATGCCTGATTAAAATGCGTACCATTCCGAGTTCCGTGGAACGTCGTCGTGCCGGGTCGTGGGACTAGATTAGTTTCGGCCACACTTAATTTTTTCCGTTCATCCGCAGACAGTATACCTTTATAGGCATAAAGGTATATATTATATATTTATAGGTAATATATAATAACTATTATTAGTTATATAATGGTTTTAGCCAATTTCTACCTTAGTCAGATTAATCAGATTTCAGTGATGTGGGGTATCTCACTCGGTAGAAGAAGATGGTGAGGTCATCTTACGGTGAAATGGTCGGTGGAAACAAGAAACAATGCTTCTCTGACACTTGTAGGAGATACATAAACCTATATGAGATCCCAAACTCATAGTATATTATTGTTTGTGTCTCGCGTAGATATGCGCTCCGGTAGATATGTGATGACTATATAGACTTCTATGGGTATCACAGCTAGCTGTTGGAAAGATCGCGCCTATCAACGAGTTTGGCTGTTGGGAATGCGTTCTCTTAAGCACGCCCTTTGTAATATCCCTAGAAAAGGTTTTGCAATAAAGTGTGAAATAAAATAAACATAAACAAGCAGACCAAATCCTAATAGACATTAATATTAAATGTAGGTGTTAGACCTTGAAAACGTAGGCGGCAACAAAATAGATTAATTGTGTAGATTGTCGCGAAATGATTTGCAGAATTGAAATTAGTTTTTGTTACAATAATTATTGCCGGTTATATATTTTTAACTAACACATATAGAATATTTTAACATTGTGGACCGCGGATGATAAAAACAAATTGAAAATACTCTGCGGGACAAAATGATTTTGCTTTTGACTGTAAGTCATTACCTAGTATTATCTTGGCAATTAGTCACATCAAAACTCACTCATCACGTTTACACATTGTCTAGTCGCCGTAGCCGAAATCGGCTAGGATATATATATATATTTATATATATATATTAAAAAAATCGTCCCTTCCGTAACAAGTCGCACCAATTGTTTTCTTACCGCGAATAAAGAACTATTTACAGAGATAGTAACATAACAATAACCAATATTATTTGTTTTTGTTTTGCCTTTCATATATTTTGGATTGAAATCTTTTTTTTTACAATATATATGTTAAGGCATAATGCTCACCGTCGGAATACCTTCACAATTAAGGCTCCATTGAAAATCAGCGCTGAGCTGAGAAAATATCATATAATTTTAAATATTTAGTTACTGTGTGTGGGTGGTTGTCTATTAAAGCGTTTCTTCAATTAGATATAAACATACGAGTACACACATAAACCTAAGGTACCGAAGACCTCGGTTCTAAATTCACCTCTCATCAAGTAAATGTCGTACCACGTAACGTGCCTCCACTCATTCCAGTTTCCCCGAGGTACTTAGTCCAATGTAGTGGCATAAAGGGGAAATAGAGCATCTCTGCATTAGAGTGCAGCCATTAAAACCACGTGTGTCATCACCACCCCGCGGTCGCTCCCGAAAAATACATTTAATACTTACAACATATTTGGTTAGTTGCGGGATGAAATTCTGAATATTAAGTTGGAAATCGTTAAATATTATATTTCCTTTGATTTTCAGACTATACGGCTTCTACAAAAGACCAGGAAGATTAAGCTATGAGACGTGTGCAGCTTTGCATTTTATGACGTTTCAGTTTTTAGAACAAAACCAGGACAATTATATTTAATATTGGTTATTGAAACTACGGGTACCTGATTATATAAAAATAGTTACAAAAATTGTGGAATTATGTACAAATTAATACCATATTCAATTCCATGTCGTCTGTTTTATTTTCAGGCATGTTAATTTTTGTTTGTTTGTGTTTAGCCAAAAAATTAAACCACGACGAAGCCCGATGTATCGAGTGGACTGACTACACGGTATAATAACAAATACTATTTTCGCAATGACAGAGTATTCAATTAATCCATATTAAAGCTTGGATTAAATTACCCTTAAAATGAATCGGAGTAAGTAGCGTACAAAATTGGGCAATCTGCTAGATTAAAAATATTGGAAAACGGTAGCCCAATTCGTTTAGAAGCAAAGGATGTGATATTTCACACGGTTTAATGAACTCGCTGGCGACCCAATTACGTCAAACGAATTAATGACGCTATTTTGTTGTAAAAAAAGGATTTATGTCGTAAAATGCATTGAAAGGCTCAGGAAAACGATGGTCCGGTGTTTTAAAAATCTTGCGTCTAAGTAATAAAATAGAAGTATGCCCAAATCCATAAAGAATTTATTTCTGTCTGAGGCTTATTTCGTGTGGATGCATAACAAAGTCTAAATCAGCCCGTTTGCTACGTAAAAGCCAATCAAATATCGCAATATCAATAACAAGTTACTATAGTTTTGTTTGCTTTGAACTATGTACGTATGATTAACTCAAAGAACGCTAGCAATTAAACTACATAGAACATGACACGGTAATTTGAATAATTCCAGAACAAATAAGCAATAAGCAAATTTAGGAACCGAAGTTTGGAAGCGTGGTTGTTAATTTGTTTGCGCTACTACTATGCGCTCTCCACGATGTATTTGTGTGCCGTTCCATAATATTTATACTTAGGGATCAACTCGATTTATGCACACCTCCCTAAGTCACGGATGTCATGAGAATAAATCAGCCTCTCGTTGATATACAAATACACTCTCCCGTCTGTGTTAGCAACTTATTTCAGCTCAAGATAGTTTTATAAGAAGTTATTTGTGGTCGGGCTTTATTCCGAGTCCACATTGAGTAATACGAATTTTGTTAGAGTGTTGGACCAATTCATCCGAGAACAAATAATATATCACTGACCACTACTGAGTATAGTGAGCATAGGTCAGATAAATACACATGTACAAGAAGCAACCATCTTAGTCCCCAGGAATAGTAACGCACCTGTGGCCAGCTTTGAATAGAGGCTCTGTAGTGGATGAATAGGACAAATACTAACGATTGGTTACCGGACTAACTTACACGAACATGCCTAATTCCCAATGTCCAACGAACGAATACTAATTAATTACAAATTACTTACTAACGAATAAAAAATAACACCGAATACTAACAGGACTAACTAACTAATAGTAACTCATATCATACAGTCCTATTTGATTTGTTACGGATGTCCATGGACGTCAGTGGTTTGAGGAACTGCATGATCGTTTGCTATCTTCATTTTATTAAAAAAGGCAACACACACAAATGAACCCCTAATATGAGAACAATTGACTGTAGATAAAGTTATCCTGCTAGTACAAGAGCGATAAGTGTTATCACTCTATTGCACGAAGGTATGCCAAGCCTCCAACTAAGTGAAAAGAAAACCAAGCGAGAAAAGACCCGAGAAAGTGGATTTAAAATAAAGTAAAGGAAATTTGCTCTCGACGACATCAAAGGCTCTCAATAAATTCCACTTATTTTAACAGACGCACCGGTGAGGCACATCTGTTTCTAATAAACTAGACTGAATAAATAAAACGCGATGTCACCATATCTCATGTTTATAACGCAGGGGGTTTAAGATAAATAACATTGATATTTTACTATAACATTTTTTTTTGTGAAGTATCATGAATGACGCTTTATGTCATATGTAACTTGAACTGGGAAAAAAACCACTAAAGTAATAACATGATAATGTTAAATAGATAATGCCGCTGGATTCAGAGGGCACAGGAACGGTCGGAGTGGCATCGATTAGGGGAGGCCTATGTCCAGCAGTGGACCTCTAAAGACTGATGGATGGATGGATGGATGGAATGTTAAATAAATTCAAAACTCTTGTTTCTTTAGCTTATCGGTTAGGGCCGTTAGCAGTATGAAAATTCCGAATATTGTGTGTGACATGCCTATTCAAGGTCCTGTAACATGACACTGCGCTACTTATAAACATTTAAACTCTTGCGCAGATTTATTGATTATTTTGTAAGAATACACAATGAAATTCTTATAAAAGAAAGATGATTTATGAATGAATTTAAAGTGACCATTCTTATCCCGCGGATTACCGTCTCATATGGATAAGACGCCAGAATCTGTACGCGTACCAGTCACATCCCAGTTTGACATTTATCACAATGTCAGAATCTATACATCTGTTAATACAATTTGAATTCGGAATATCGATATTAATATTATAATAAAAATGCATCAAATACTAATAACGACTCTAAAAGTGTTTCAGTAACAAGTTATTAACAGCACTTCTGCAGCATCACACTCTAAATAGGAACATCGGTGGTATATCAGTAAATATTATGTTTAAAGTAACCACAAAACATTTTAAACAATGGTCGTATGGATGTCAGAAACTCAGGACGCAGAAGCAGATAATGTGCAACAAACAAGATGAATACAAAAGCTTCGAGACAACTCTTTGTGTATCTTCATCAACATAACTCGCCGTCACTTCAACAGCATAATAAATTACGAGAGCTCTGACTATCTTAATTTTTCAACACTCGGCTGACTCTACGTAGTCTCTACACAATATTTTACTTCTGGAGAAATAGAGTATACACTTCGTCGCCTATATTATTTCAATGCTTTCTACGGAACTCTTCCAAGAGTGTTTATTTTTTCTGTCACGTAGCTGCACCCCTATTACGACAAAGTGGTGTGTCGGAACTGAATAAATATTTTCAACAAGAAAGATTACCTTTTTCATTTTCACTTATTTCTGTAGTCATTTACATCTTAGCTCAGTAGTAATAAGTTCTACTTTTGTGGATTATGTACCCATTATACTCAAAAGTATACATTGCACAATACGATATTTTAGGGACTAGTTAGTTACATGTGCCAACTCTGATTTTCTGCTGGCTGACTCTTGATGTACTAATCTCCTATCTATAACATTATAAAGCAAATAGATCAAAACCTTTGATTAAAACATTTTTTAAAGTACAGAAAAAGAAATTGTTTTTCTCAACTTTAATTAAAAGAACTTTGTTGGGGACATTTCCTGTTTTTAAATTAATCAATTTGCTTCTGAACCCCAAACACTGAACGTGACAAGAAGGTTAATTCCCAAAGATTGCGGAAAGGTTAAATTTTAATGAAGCTATCTCACGCCGACCCTTAACGGCCGATAAAAGATTTAACAGGTTCGCCATTCAGCGTTGAGGCGAAGACATCAAAACAAACGGACCTCTCCACAATTTAGGTTAAGTGTTATGAAAATTCTGACTTAAATAAAATCTTAGAAGTAATCAAATACAAAATGAAGCTTTACGACAGTTTTGAAATAAACGGTCTACTTAAATTAATCTCCACTTTAGTAAGAAAGAGTCGGTAATGATTAAGCTAGAAAAGATGAAAATTAAGGTAAGTGAACTTTATCTTCGTAACTTTTATAACTAAGTGAAAAGTTAGTAACTTTTGCATAGTTCTGAAAATGTCATCGCGGCCATATTATTATTACATATTTTGGCTGAAAACTGAATTTCATTAAGGCCAATTGTATATAAAAAAACAACTTTAAGGTATGAAGGGAATTGTTCTTCGATTCTTTGATTAAATACTTAGATTAAAAGCTTAAACATAATATACTATATATTATTACAATAAAATTGGATAAATTAACAATTATCGATAGCGTATTCGATATCATTCCTGGCATCCAAAAAGCATAATCCAACTGTTTTATATTCTTATGACAACGATTCGTAAAAAGGAGAAATTTTTAAAATCGGCACGCGAGAAAATGAGTTCAATAGCGCCTTTTTCTATAGCATAAATCTAAAAGCTGCCTCTAATTGAATATTCCCTTTGCGTAATGCCGTCTTATTCCACCCTTTTAAAATAAAATATAGGCTGAAAGCGAAACATGTAAATTTTATCGTGTCTGGGCACGGCCGCCCGTCGGGAACGGCTGAGATTTTTTTACAAGCCAAGGTAAAGGAAGAAACTTGGCTCGTATTTCCCGCTAAAAGTTCCCCTATTGCAATGTTCGTCGAAATACTTTTGACTTACGGAGCGAGTTATAAAAGTACGGCGTATTGTACGGATTTGGACGGAACTAACAAATCATTTCGAATACCAGAGATTTTCGCCTAGTTTTGTGAATAAGTCAGCGATGATTCTTTATGAGCTTGTCCAACAAAGTACATTGAACTAAATCACTGAATGTATTGAGAGTGTGTTTGTGTCAAAGATTTACGACCTTCACATTTGATGAAAAAGTGAGGTTACATTTAATTATGTAACTAAGCTATTGATGGTGTATGACTCGTGGTCCCACCGTCTGTGTCCCACTTGAATTGTGTACAGAAAAGTTGTGTGTATTTTAAACATTTTTTCCTCAAAGTTCATTAAGGTTAAAACATACCGATTAATATTTTATTTTCATTAACCGTTTCAACTAATTGCCTTATGATTGTTTCAATTAAGGTTCTTATTTGGACCATTATATAAAATCACCTTCATTGCTGTAAAACATTTATCCTGCTACATTTAAAAACCTCTGCAGTATTTTGGCTAAAGTCCTCTTGCGGACAGTTTTCGTGTACAGCCGCCCGAGGCCAATTGTTTTTGAGAGACCATTCTTTCAGTATATACCTCATCGAAGAAAACCTGCTTTGTTGTGTAAAAACACAAAATTTTAAAACCTTTTGCAAGAATTTTACGTTGAACCAAATTTATTTATCTAACTTGGTTAAATTAAATGACGGGAAAATGAATGCTGAGCCGCAATTTTAAAAGGTCTTGTTTAAAGGGTTCATCACTATCCCTACTCTACTATTGATATTATAAATTCGAAAGTGTGTTTATTGGTTTGTTCTTCTTTCACGCTGCAACGAAACAACGGATCATCATGATATAAAAAATACACCAACAAAAAATGGCGAGAAATTTTACGAATTATTTGCGCGCTTTTTCTTTATCAAAAACTATTTATACGAAAATTGAAACTATGTCTTAAATGTCCGTAATTTTAGTGTCAACAATGATAATAAATCACACTTTTTAAGTCTACCTAGACTTTAACAATCAATAAAAATGTTAGAATGTTCGAGCGAGATAGGTACGAAGTGTGAGGGGTTCTTAAGTACAGATGATACTGTGCGGAGTCAGCCGCGCCGTGGTGGGTAGAGGTTTGCCTTTCACTCCTTAATGCTATTATTACGACGCCTACGTTGGCTGGATTATATTACTGTTACTAATTGTTTTCTAGAGAAATATTAAAGCTCCTTACTTCTTATTACGATTGCAATCTGCGGTTAGTGAGACGAAATCTTAACAATTCGGTTCTAAACAGTTTCAATGTTATGTTAAAAATATACAAATGTCATTTCAAGAACTATTTAAATCCTTGTGTAATTTACAAACAATTAATGTAGTTAATTGTATCAGACGTTACTTTGCGGAACCCCATTGTTATAAAGCTACGTTTAATCTACTTAGCAACAATTCGCGAGCAAAACGTATGATGTATACTTTCATGCATATAGCATCTCCCTAAAAATAGATAAAAATATAGTTAAGGAATTAAGGAAGTTAAGTACCAAGTAACAAGTTAAGGAATAATTTAAAAGCAGCCTATATCCTTTTTGAAGGCAGTCTTTTTCGGGGTTTATGCGGTATTGTGAAACAAACATTCATCCGCCTGTCGTCACAAACTTTAAAAACTTATTTCATATATCTACAATCGGATCAGTAATTCCAAAGATTATCCCCTACATACATACAAACAACCTTTACCTTTTTTATAATATTGATATAGATTGTGATGTAGATGTTTACATATTATATTATTTTTATATTTGCGTACAGATTATTCTCGTAACGTGTGATATTTAATATGGCGTGGAGCGTGCCAACAATGAACGCATGGCTTCCGATAAACCAGCAGCCGCTGCAGTAACTCAACACGGAGACGCGGAGACGGACATCCCGGGATGTTTTTTTTAAAGTTAAGTGGCAATCTAGCTTGCAGCCCGATTAAGTTAACACCTCGTGGTAGAATAGCATAGCGTCATATAGCATATGACACATCCAAAGCTGTACTGGTAGGTACTCAGAATTAGGTAGAAGCAGGTAGACACGTAAGTACTTAGTGGCAGTGGGCAGAACTATAAGTAGGTCAGTTTTAATTTATCCCCACACTTTCTGCTGTGAATTGCGTTCTTGTTTAATTCAATTTCTTGCTGATTACATCTCAGTCCTCCGGAATACCAACGCTTCCCAGCTCCAAATAAGACTATGGTGTGATCCTATTCAACTTGGGATACACCTAAAAGTGAGCTAGTGAAGAATTGATAATACTTCTTAGTGATTCAACCACATTACTTTTCCCTGCAGCTTCATCCGCGGTGCATTGTCTCCGTATCACCTTTTTAGCGATGGATTTTCCTAAACAAAAAAAGGCCTACACAATATAATAAACCGATTAGCAAATGTTTCAGTCTAGACTTTAAAGTTCCTGAGATATCGTGATAAATGGGTACTTAAGTGATATTTAGGATTTATACATAGATTAGGAACGTAAGGACCCTCGTCAAACAAACGTACGATGACCATCCCATTAACTTTTTATACTTATTAACCATATTTAACCAAGCCAGTTTAATCACCACAGCTGGTAATCACTGTTTTATTTGCCTGCGTAATGGAGTCTATACAGTGCAACCGGATACGGGGTAAATATCAGCCAACGCTTTTTGTAAATAATTCCCTACAATAGAATAATGAGGCACATTTACTTCTTCGGAATTAAACATCTGTTAAAATTGTGTTTGCATTGCT